>JAAGNO010006649.1:0-16567 GCA_033439905.1 Ceryle rudis | reverse complement strand
TGCGGGAGGAGCGGCCGGGACAGGGGACCCCAAAGTGCCCCGCGAGGGACCCCGGCCCAGGGACGGCACATCCAGTGTAAAGCTGAGGGGGCAGGAGGGTCGAGCCTCTTTTGCAAAGGCCGCTGCCCCAGGAGGCCTCTGTCCCTTCTGCCTTCGATCCCGATCCGTGTTCCCGAAGCCAGTCCCAGAATCCAGCTGCTGAATCCAGTTCCCATCTGCTGCTGAGTCCCGTCTGGGACTCCCCCGGTGCCTGCTCCACAGCACCAGTGGTGACAGTGACGGAACTGCCATCGGGGGGGTTGGTTTGATATTGGTTTTGTATTTATTTGTATATATTCCATATTATTATTCAAGCTGTTTCCAGTCCGTAAGTCTCTCTCCCTTGTCCCCTTTCTCTTCCCCTTGGTGGAGGGAGGGGGGTTAACAGAGAGCGGCCGTTACAGGTCTAGCGGGCGGCCCTGACCCTAAGCCTTGACAATGGCACCAAAGAAAAAAGTCACACCTACTGTGTGACTTCACTCAAATGTAATGCAGACACCTATTGCAAATTCTGGCTGAATACAGACACCACAATTGTCTGCTAAGTCACGTACATAAAATATAATTACAGGAAATGGGATCCTAAAAATTTACCTCCAAAACCAAAAGGCTCCCACTTGACTGAAGGAGAACCTCTACTGATTTTCTGCAAGAGGTGGCTGGAAGTTCAGCATTAAGCAAGAAGCGAAGGAGAACAGTATTTTCTGCTTCTAAGGTTTGAATCGGTTCTACTAACAGCTTACACTCTGCCATCATCCAGAGAGTCCTTTTCCTGAGGTCAGTGGGCGTGAGCTGTCTGGCATACTTCACACGGATCTTCTCTAATAGTCACTGAAACACAGGGAAAAATATTTGGGGATTGTGATTAACCTCAAAAATGAGGTCAGAATCAATCAGGGAAGAATATTAAATCACCCAGGGCACAAAGATGACAAACTTTAGAGATGATAATAAAAGGAACTTACTTTCTACTCCAAGATAACAACTATTTAATCTACATTTTCTTTTCTAAAATAAAATGAACTTTGTACAGCTAATGAAATCCTCTTGCTAGACATAATAGTTGTAATCCAGTAAAAAAAGCTCCTGTAAAAGATTTCACTCCTCGCTATACTTAAGGTTGAATTGAGAAGGTTGGTCCAATAACAAGTGAAAGGAAACTGTGATAATAAAAGAAATATCCAGGAGGATGATGGAAGGTATGTCCATGAAGACATGGGATAGGAAATCGAATGTAGCAGTTCTAAAACTCAAATGGATAATTCAAAATGAACGATGGTTTAACTGCAGTCTCCTAGAAGTGCTGGTATCCTGGAGAGGCTGCATACCTGAACCCACGGTATCGCCACAAGAAGTCTCAGCACAAAAATCAGTGGCATAAAGTTAGAGAAATGTTCCTTTTTGCATCTGGTCACGGTCTCCCTAGGGTATTGCTGAGGAAAGGGAGGAGTTGGCCGTTCAGTTTAAAAGAAAAGCATTCTATTTTTTTTTTTTTTTAAACTGCCAAGATCATCCTTCAGCTCTCAAAGCTGACAAAAGAGATGAAAAACCTCAAAAGCCTCAGTGTCTGAATCCATCCAAAATTTCAAATCCCCACAGGAATGCTACATTTAACGTAATGTTTATATTAGAAGATAAGGGCTTGTTGAATTATTTTTCATCAGCACGTGATCTGTAATTTCCTTCAACTAGTTTTCATCCCTGCATCTTGAATACCCTGAGGAAACTTTGTTTCTTCTGGAAGCAAGTCTTGAAGTAAATTGTCCACATTTTCCACTACGATCTGAATTTCAGTTTCTCTTTTCAGGGGGTTTTCTTCTTTCGAAAGGGGAATTTCTTCCCCTGTTGGGGAATAATAGGGAGCGTTTCCATAGTCCACGCCAGTCGAGCTCGGCCGTTCTGGGAGCTGGGAGCTGCAGTCTGGACTGCACACTTTAACAATACAGGTCACGTTCACCTGCGTTCCTCCGTTACCCGAATGTTCTGTCACATAAACAGAAAACACATTAAAATGTGGAAGAATGAAACCCAGAACAGGACACCCGGATTCTTTATCCAGTTCTTTGACTTAAAATAGATGCTAAATACCTTGTTGCTTCACTTAATTTCGGCAAGCTGGTGGAGTTGGTTCTGTGACATTTTAGGGGTTTTATGGTACCGTAAAATCCACATTATCACCCCAGAAATAAAAAAGCCGTAAAAATTAACACAGAGCCCTGGATCACAGCCCAGTCCCTACCCATCTGTTACCATTTTCAGATGCTCTTGACAATGTTCTTGTCTCACTGCTCGCTCTGCCTCTTCCTCCCGCTCGCCAGTCAGCGCCCACCCTCACGCTGGTCCCCACGTCCGCAAATAACAACTTCTCCACTGAGCACTCTCTTCACTGTCTCGGGCTGACAACTGAAATCAATCGCTTTTTCTGTTCAGTTACTCAATACTCTCCCTGCTGACCACGACTCTGATGTTTCATCCTGCCACTGAAACTTCTGCTAGAAAGACTCGCAATTGATTATCAGCTTTCAAGAGGAGCTGGATCTTTCTGACACATTCTCACCTGAGCTCACAGAGTGGTCTCTGTCTCCACTGGGAAGCTTACAGCCTTCTGCAGCTGAATGTCGTTGCTGAAATGCTTCCGTTTGCTTCTTTTCATTGTTCTTGTTATTTGTAACAGCGACTCTTGCAGATCCAGCTGGATTGTTCAGGGAGCTGCTGCTGGACTCAATTTCCAAGAGACGCTGTTCCTCCTGTTCAGAACTGCTGGAGTGTTGTGATCCTGTAGTTCTTACTTTTTTGTCACACTGCCTTTCTGTAGGGGAAAATGGCTGGAATATTTGCAAAGAAAAGCAAATCATTAATGTCTTAAAACACGAACAGAAACCTGGTCAGTATTTAGGCAGCTAAAGAAACTGCTGATAACTGCCACTTGCATAGTGATGACTAAGTAAAATTCATAGCTGCTCATGAGGCATTCAACAAAATGAACCTGTCTCCTGAAGGCATCTCCGGTACGTCAGTGGTTATCCAAGGAACAGAGGCTCCAAAATCCAGCCTTCTGACCCAGGCCTGTGCTTTATTGCTAATAGAGCCCAACAGTGGTGCATTACGTGGGTCACGTGAGGGGCATCTTACACTCTAGCTTGGGGACCAAACCACTGCATTCTCACTCCAGTTGTCTTTCCCCTGTGTGTTTTTCTTCAACTTGTAATCGGGTAACACTGCATCATTTCTGTGTAACTTTTAAAGAAAAGGAGAAGATGGAAAGGAAGGAGAGACACTCACCGAGTCTGCTTCTGTAGTTGTTGGAGAGTGTACAAGGGCTGCAAGTGAGAAAAGACGATTCATTAGAACCCGTTGCAGTCTCAAAAGCTGTTCTCTTAACTGGTCTGAGCGGTATCCTCCGCTCCTGGAATAAACTCCAAATGCACACTGATCACACACAGTTTGAAAATGTTGAAAGCTGCATCGTATTAATTTTATAAGCTGATTTAAATTTAGCCCGCAAACAAAGAGGACCCTTTGTATGAATTAGCAATTTTTCTAGCATAGTGTCAGTGAGAAAAGGTACTGCCGACAATACACTACAGTCGTGACTGTCTAATTATGATATTGGATGTCTAGTATTTAAATATTAAGTACAAAATACTTAACCAGCTCCCGTAGGAACACAACTGCCGTACAGTTGTCCATCTCCACCAGGATGTTGCGTGTTTAGACAATTATCTAAAACGTGAGGGACAAGGCAGATTTGAAGGGGACATTTGCCTCACTGTATCCCTCTACTGAGATTAATTTCACCCCATGTGATTTAATAATGTACTTTAAATGCAGACAGAATTCCTGGAGTATTCTACTTTCCTGTAACCACAAAGCTTATGTGATCAAGCTGATTTGCATCAGCTTTCTCTTCGTCTCAATTCTATTAGCTTGTGAGCCTTGTTTTGACAATTTACCCAAATGTAACAGAGGAATGGTGCCAAAAACTCCTCAGGGTTTCGTGAAGCTATAGGTTACCAGCTAGTAAGGCGGAGATCTGTAAACGATCACCTTGTCCCCTTTAAAAAAAAAATAAACCCTCTCATACATTATTAGGCACCAAAGAATGAGTGATACTTCATCCACACCCAGCCACGAGAAAGGCTTCCAAGAGCGCGAGCGTCTTCTAAGGCATGAACGTCCCTCCGCCACTAGGCTCAAGTCAGTAGGAAATAACGTTCTTTCCAATATTTACAGATCTGCTTCTTTTCACTTCATAAATCTTACCTTTTT
Organism: Ceryle rudis; assembly: GCA_033439905.1. Taxonomy (NCBI): domain Eukaryota; kingdom Metazoa; phylum Chordata; class Aves; order Coraciiformes; family Cerylidae; genus Ceryle; species Ceryle rudis. The sequence goes on along the minus strand of JAAGNO010006649.1, from coordinate 12,259 downwards.
TTTTGGAGATCAAGCAATACCCCAAAATAGTGATTATCAGGACCAGTAACAACGGCCCTGCTACTGACCCTGAAAATAAATAAGAAAAGATACATTATTTATCAGCTTGATCTGACAAAGGATCTAATTAGAAAGAGGTAGTTTTGTAACTTCTGTCCCTGGCTACAAAAGCTAAATCACAAGTTTATCGGGTGTGTCTCAACATTCACATTTGCTGCCTCTCTTGCTGGTTACCAAGGTCTCATTTCTGTCTCCACCACTTTGTAAAAATTATTTTTTCTGTCCTGAAAAGTGAGGCCAGACTCAGTCCAGAATCCTAAGATATGACCTTTTCTAGCAGCTCCTTCATGGCTCAATATTCAGGAAATGCCTTCTATAGTTTAGTTCAGGGCTCTTTAGAAATCTGTCCAGAATTGCAAGGGCTGTAAAATGCACTGGGGCAGCACAGGTACCTATCAAGCAACTCACTACAAGCAGTGTCATACTGAATTAATTCAGCCGTTACAAGGCTCTGTTTGGGTACAGGTAATTGGTCCGGGAAAGAAACTGAGAACTGAATACAAACCTGCCTCCTAGCCAGACTTTAAAGGAGTTATTAGCTCACCGATGATGTAAGACATGTCAGGTACAGAGTTTAAAATGACAGGCCGAGTTATTATTTCAGGTTTGTTGAAAGCTGAGCTTTGGGTCAGGAGCAGGTTCGGAACAGTGTGAGGTAGAACTGTGGTAACTGCTGTTCCCGAGTGGCTGCAAACAGTGTCGTTCACGCTGTTCCCGGGGACAGCCACGGCTTTACAGCTGCAAGAAACAAAATGACTTGAGGAGAGAAAGGAACCCCGTGCAAGGTTAAGGTTCTTATCAGAGAGAAACTGGCTTACACCGTATGTTGAGTACAGCTGGTTTCATAAGACTCCTCATTTGAGAAAGTGCCAGGAGGGCAAGGTTTGCATTCTGTATCTGTGCTGTCTGTCCCTTTAAACAAACAGAAAATCTCCTGTTAGTCATCTTGTGAGAAACAAGAATGAATAATCAAGATCTGCAGTGCAGATCCTGGAAGCCTGTACAGAGGCAGCACACAAACAAGAGCCTTTAACCGTCACAGAAGGGATTAATTTGAAACACCCAACACAAATCAGAAGATTCAGAAGGCTGTTCATTTAGCGTCCTTGATTCTGAGTCGTTTCAAAAACTGTACAAACCCACCAGAAGGTAAAAATGTGGTACTGCAGACAAAGCTGAGCGTTTTTACTAGTCCCTGACAGACTGACCACCTATTCCACACTGTGTGTTTTCCAGTGATTCTGAATTTCTTAAAGATACCTGGTATCCCACCTCTTTGACTATTATGTATCATCTTGAGACACCTACGTTATCAGTAGTGAAATTCATCATCTAATAATAACAGACTACTTCAGCAGGACAGCACAGAGTCATCACTATTTACCTTAACCAAAACTCAACCTGAAACCACATTTCAAGAATTTAAGAAGGAATTAAGTGGCTTGAATCTGAGTCACCCATACAGAATAAATCACACGGTAGCGCAAACCAAAGGAAGATAAAGTTGGTCTGGGGAACTTTAAGACACATGGTAGTAACTGCAACATGTTCTCCCTTTGAATGTGCCTCCTGAGAGTACTGTCGCTCTAGTTACTCCCTACTTGCTCACATAATGCTTGTGCAAAAAAAGAATGCATAGCTGCAGGGAATTAAAAGACCAGATTCCTCTAATTTACTGAGTTGGAAGCAGATTCACAAATATTTATGGACTATTAACATCAAAAATAATCTTCTTGATACAGTAAAACTATTTTGTGTGTAGAGAGCTCAGAAGTGGATTACCTCTCCTGGAAACTCGGTAACCTTTTCCACATTTTTTGTGCACTCGACATATTTTGCAGTACTCAAATATTTTTGAAACGCAGTATTCATTGGGTGGGCAGGTACAGATTCTGTCCTGTGACTTAGTGCATGTTTGATTCTGCACAAATCCTGTTTTAAAACAAGAATAAAGCAAGACATCATTAGCAGCATTTAAAATCATAGCCTGCAATGTTTCAGGCCACTGTGGGGTGATGTTCACACGTTACAGCTCCTGGCCAGCATACCATCATAAACCAAGTATGTCATGTGCTCCAACACGGCCATTTTCAGAGGAGTTTCCTCTCTCCCTCCAGGAAAGGAGAAATTTGCATCTGGAGAACACACACTCGAAATTCTGTAGCTGCAGTTGCACTGAATTGTATCAGAGCCAGAAACACACGCATTTATCTTACCCGTGGTCACCACTGCAGTATGTGGGGCCATACCGAGATTTGTAGTCTATGCAAATCATGCAACTGTATTTGAAGCGACTGGAGATCCTACTACGGACACCTTCATACTGTAAACCAGCTTTGTAGCTGGTTGAGCAGGCTGTGAAAGTCACAACTACCACTTTCCTAACTGAAGCCTACCTTTCCTGCAGGGTGGTGAGCAAGCAAAGCACTGCGGAGACCGATTCCAGATGGCTGTGTACGTGTTGGGTCTACAGGGACTGCACTTTGTGTCCACAGTGTGACTGCAGCTCTCTGCCTTATATTGACCTATTAAAAACCACCAAACACAAAACAGAGAAAGCATCTCATTGAAAAGACAACTCGGAATTGTTCAAGGTAAGTTTCATTCTTAGCTGTAGCAACCCCTTCCCTCCACTGCCACTATCAGACTGGTAACGTGGATTTGATGATCTTAGAGGTCTATTCCAGCCTCAGTAATTCTGTGATTCTGTGTGCCAAGCAAGTACTGATTTAAAGGAGGACTGTGTGTATATGCAGGGAAACCGATTCCTTTTGCTCTTCATGTCTGATCCCTTGTCCTACATTCAGTTCAGTGAATTCCAGCCACGTTCAAAACACGGCACCCTCGTTCCTGAACAAAACCCCTCAGCACACACTTAGCTGCAGCTACTGCAGCACAGAAAACAGAAGTTTGCTACCCTCACAGAAGCTGCGTTTTGTGGGGAAACACAGGCTGGTGCTTCATGCAGAAAGTCAGGCACGTGCTAGAATGACGTGTGGGAGGGAGGCCCTTGCTACCGCTGCAGGCAGCAAGTGAAGAAGGCATCTTATCACCAACAGATCTAAATTAGAACTTCACCACTCCTCACTACTGAAGGCACATGAGCTCACTCTTTTTCCTTCACCCTTTCAGCCAGCCCTGACAGATCAAAGCAGGTTCTGAAGCTACTGCCACTCCAGGCAAAGTCAAAAGCTGTCAAAGGCAGTTTCTCCAGTGCTTCTCACCACCAAGAGCATTCAGTGCAGTGGTGGGAATTGTCAATACGAGCTTCAACACAGTCAGTTTAGAGAAAGGAAAGCACTTCAGTTGCCGTTTCCCCCTTGCTTGAGCTGAGGAAGAAGATAAAAGTCACTGTCTCATATCCTGTACAGAAATATCATGGAAAATACACTGAGAAAGCAGAAGTAAAAGTGAGAAAACCCCTGGAGCTGCTTGGAGAATCTCTGTTCTCCGGCCATAGGAATTATTTCCAAAGACTGATTTTCCATGTACTACCTTGCAGCTTAAAATTCTTCCTCCACATCCTGCTAAATGATTTAGGCTTCGATTTTTGATAAATTATAGTAAATAAATTCAAATTCATAATAACTAAACCCCCCCCTATTTTAGACTTCCTACAACTTGTCCAGAGTTTGTTATTCTGAAAAATTAAAATGAAGGAGAAACGGACTGAACAGTACACACCACAACAAAAAGAGTTTCAACCTACGAGTTACCATCTTTCATCCGTTGTGTTTTCAGCAAAGGAAGTCTGACAGAGCTATCTAGACGTTTTCGGTTAGTTCAAGCAACTGTGCCTGCTTCAGCATATACTGATTTCCTGCTTAAACTTCCGTATCTCTCCGATAAAAGCTCAGCATTTATGGAAACAGATTTTGTTTGTTCAGCTTGTAATGAAAAATAAAAGGCAGTTTCTTTAATAATCTAACGCCATTAATAATCTAACGCCAACTCGTTGCAAAAACTCCGTTATGACAATATCCAAGTGACATTACTGCCCCCCCAAAAATCACCCCCCCTGCACCCACCTTGCTGGAGTCACCGACTTCTGCTAACAAAAGCTCACTAAGAGTTATCACGGGAGTGAGAGACATGACACCTCAAAGCAGCTGAGTTTCTGTAGTCTCGTACACAGTCCCTGATCGTGGTCTGCAGTGTCTGATTTGCAGTAAAAGAAAGTGAAACTCCCTTAATGAGCAATTATAGATTAACCTGTCCAATGGAAAGCCCCTTATCTAAGTGCTATTACCACAGTACAGAAACTAGGCTCCATTTCATGCCCTGCTTTACAATATATTTGTTATTAGTGGGCTCTGACGTGTTGTCTAATTCCCTTGGTGAGCTGTTGCTCTCCCTGCACAGTTGACTTAAAAACACTTTAATCAAAACATTGTCTCCTCCTGGCTAACTGGGAAGGTCCCAGTGGACTCGAGGGTAGCAAAGGTGATGCCCATCTACAAGAAAGGCCAAAAGGAGGATCTGGAGAACTACAGACCTGTCAGTCTGACCTTGGTGCCAGCAAAGGTCCTGGAGCGGATCACCTTGAGTGCCATTATACATCATATACAGGACAACCAGGGGATCAAGCCCAGTCAGCCCATGGGGTTATGAAAGGCAGGTCCTACTTGATGAACCTGATCTCCTTCTATGATAAGATGAGCTGCCTAGTGGATGAGGGAGACGCTGTGGGTGTGTCTACCTGGACTTCCGTAAAGCCTTCAACACTGTGTCCCACAGAATTCCCATTAACAAACTGGCTGCTGATGGCCTGGCTGGGTGTACGCTCTGCTGGGTAAAACCCTGGCTGGATGGCCAGGCCCAAAGAGTGGTGGGGAACGGAGTTAAATCCAGCTGGTGGCTGTTCACCAGTGGTGTTCCCCAGGGCTCACTGCTGGGGCCACTCCTGTTTAACATCTTTATCTTGACAAAGAGATTGAGGCATCCTCAGTAAATTTGCAGACAAAACCAAGTTGGGTGGGAGTGTTGATCTACTTGAGGGTAGGAAGGCTCTTCAGAGGAACCTGGCCAGGCTGGATCAATGGGCTGAGGCCAGTCAGATGGGCTTCAACAAGGCCAAGTGCCAGGTCCTGCACTTGGGCCACAACAACCCCTGGAAATGCCCCAGGCTTGGGGAGGAGTGGCTGGAAAGCTGTCTGGTAGAAAAGGACCTGGGGTTGCTGGTGGACACCCAGCTGAACATAAGCCAGCAGTGTGCCCAGGTGGCCAAGAAGGCCAATGGCATCCTGGCCTGGATCAGGACTAGTGTGGCCAGCAGGACCAGGGAGGTGATTGTCCCTCCGTATGCAGCACTGGTGAGGTCACACCTTGAGTACTGGGTTTAGTTTTGGGCACTTCAATACGAGAAAGACATCAAGGGGCTGGAGCAGGTCCAGAGAAGGGCAGTTAAGCTGACGAAAACTCTAGAGAACAAGTTTTACGAGGAGTGACTGAGGGATCTGGGCCTGTTTAGTCTGGAGGAGGCTGAAGGGAGACCTCCTCGCTCTCTACAGCTCCCTGAAAGGACAGTGTAGAGAGGCAGGTGCTGGTCTCTTCTCACTGACGGAACAAGAGGGAATGGCCTCAAGCTGCACCAGGGGAGGTCTAGACTGGACATTAGGAAAAAATTTTTCTCTGGAAGGGTTGTCAGGTACTGGAACAGGCTGCCCAGGGAGGGGGTTGTGTCACCATCCCTGGAGATGTTTAAAAGCCAGAGAGATGTGGTGCCTGGCGATATGGCTGAGAGGCAGAGTTGGAAGAGTGGGAATAATAATTGGACCTGACAATCTTAAAGGTCTTTTCCAACCTTGATGCTTCTATGATGATGTAAAGCTGTGGTTGCGGGAGCTCAGCAGCCCACCTCTGATAAGCTGCAGACAGATTAACCTTGTAAGAGAATTCCAGTTCTGATGAACAATGTGTCCCTTTTACAGATATTTTTACAGTCACAGCAGGTTATTGTCTTCCAGCTAGAGATCATTACAACAGCAAAAATCTGACGCTCTTCAGATGTATAAATAATTGAAACGCTCATCTGAAAATTGACTGAATTTGGCTGTGTAAAGTAATAGTCTGAATTATAACCTACCTGGAGGGCACTGGCTGCAACACTTGTTAAGACCTTCTTCATAGAATTCAGTGCTGGGATCTCTGCATTGTGTAAACTGTGGTGTATAAGGCAAGGAGTATTCCTAGGAGAAATTAATGGAAAATCATCAGTCACAAGTCCATTCTGACCCTAAAGTGGAGATTCAAAAGAGACAAATGCTGAAAGATCAGTGCACTTATAACCACCTTCCCTTCCAAGGCACTGATGTAGGGCTGATGAACCGGAAGGCAGCAGATGCCAAAAAGCTGAAGCAGAATGCACAGCTTGTAAGCTAATAGAGACCATTTCGAAGTTCCTCTGGTTATCAAAGATGTGTCACAACGAACAGAGTCATTTCACTGGGGCTTATGTTCAAAAGAATGCCACAAACTGTGGGATTAGCATCACACTCAGTCACTGCTGCATCCCCTGAACCAAAGGACTAAGTACCTTTCAGTTGCCATGATTTAAACAAGCTTTGACAAAACACCAGTGAAACCTGAATTCTTAACTGGGGGTTTGTGGGGAGAAGCATTTTCTGCAAAGCGGCTATGTTAAAAATGATACCTTCTTAATTAGTAGGTCTATTGCGCAAACACATTTAGAGCCCTGTCTGAAAACAAGATCGACTGTGCTACTTATTCATTCCTTCAGGGCTCTCACGCTGGTGAAGAGGGAGCTGCGAGTCTGGCACTACTGCAACGCCTGATGGAATCTTTCTGTTTCCATCAGGGGGGTGCAAAGGACACGGGACACTAAGTTCAATTCTTTACTGCACTTACGTTCGTTACACCCTCACACCCCTGTGATATCCGGGCAAGATAACTCATCTCTTCAGTCAAAGAGCTTGTACTATCAGAACTGTTTCACCAAAGGAAAGAAAAAAAAGGCTTTTACCATTCCAGATGCTTTGTGGTTCCTGCCTGAATGAGAAAGGCTGTGCTGTTTTGTAAACAATGTCTCCAAAACCTGCATTGCTGCTCCTGAAAAGGAACTGACTTAAATAAAAATAAATAAAAAACCTACCTCATATGGCAAGTCAAATGCATAAGAAACAGTCATGGAATACAGTGTGCCTAACTTTCAGCTCACATTAAATGACTTCAATGAACAAGTATCAAAATATTTGAGGACCTACCATCTATTTGCAAAGGGAAAAATACACTCGCTCGAAAAAACCCCAAAGCTAATGTTAGGTAGTGTACGCGTAGGAGTTTCCTGCTAGATCAGAAAGATGCTGTTCAAAATGTGTGTGACACTGCTCAGTTCTCTGCAGTCTGAAGAGACTGCTCTGGGTATAACCTATACACATTTAGAGAAGTACTTTAGAAGGATTATTAAAAAGAGAAATCACAACAGGAACAAGCTCTTTGGAGGCCGGTAATGAAAATATCCTTCCTCCTGACTGAAAAAAACATGTTGATTATCTATTGTGTCTTCACATTACTGGAAAAGTATCAACACTTCCCACTCTCAACAATTGCTTGGAGAGAACACAACATTTTCTTATGCAACTTATTGAAATGTTTTATCTCTTATCTGTCTGTGCATCAGAAACAGGATTTCACACAACTGTCAGAGTCAAAAAGAACCTTTCCTGAGAATGTGAAGGCAGAGAAAAGGCTGCCTTGAGTTTTAATACCCATTCCAGAACAGGAAAAAGGAAAGCCAATTATTTTAAGTAGAAGTTTCACCACTCCAATTTAAAACAGAGTGAAAGCTGCTAACACTGACCAGCCATCAGGACAACTCTGATCTCTTCTGATCAGTTAAGGACTCAAAACCAGGGAGACTGGGGATGGGTTTCACCAAGACCAGCCCCATTCTCTCACAGCCGCATCAACGAGAAACGGCACCAAGTTGCGAACTGAAGAACAAACACGTAAAGATGCTTTTAACAGGCTCAAAATTGTAACGGGGTGGGAAAAAAAAAACCCCAAAACAACACAAAACTCTCCTTAAACACTAGAGCAAGAGAAGTAAGAAACAGCTGCTGAGCACAAGCTGCATCTTTCAAAGTCTGCTCTTTATCTTCTGATGAGAAGAAAGCCAGTTTTGCAGGAACCATGCGGCAGCCTCAAATATCTCCAAAATCTACTTGGCTCTCATTTTTGCTTTCCAGTTAATAAGGGCTATTTAAAGGGGGCTTGTAGAAGGACTGAAGACTTTGAAGCAAAACCAGGAGGCTGGCTTCGACATCATCGGTTTCATCATTATTAATGAGGATAATAACCGGAACAACTCAAAAAGAAAAACAACGCTTTTCAGTACCTTCTAGGTTCAGTAATAACTCTTAACTTGGTATTATGCCCTTATAGGATGGGCAACAATAAACCCTCCCATTTACAACTGTGACCTGACACTAAAATCTGGGGGAGGAGCAGAAAAAGGCTCTGTTTTCATCCAAATTATTTTTCATTCAAGTCACTTTCTTGTTTATTGAAAGAAGAAAGACCAAGTGGTGTTGTCACACTTTTGTATGATCCACTTCATTAAAACAAGTACTTTAGAGTCTTTTTACATCATAAAACTTCATTGCAAGAGCAGACAGAGGGAAGGAAAAAAAAAGGGAGAACTACAATAAACCGCATCACAAAGTATCTTGCTGGTGAGGCTTCCTGGCAATAACTGTTCTTATCTCCTCCTCTGCACTGTCTGCTGTAAATACTGCCCTGAGAGTTAAAGACACAGGAAAACCTCGTGGTTGCTGGGTTCACATCTATTTCTCTTAAGTTGTGATTGAAAGGATCTCTCTACTGCCTGATACAATCTCCCTGAAATGTTATCTGATGAGCTGTGGTCCTCTCTGACACACTAATTGATAATTTCTTGCCAACTGTCCTCAGAACTTTATGGGAAACTAAAAGGGACTCGTAACTCGCTTAGATACAATTTGTACACACACACCAGCTCAGCTTTGTTTGCACTGGATGGATGCCATTAATTTTAGGAGTCACTTCCAATGTAAACTGGTTTAATCAAAGCTGTCAAAGCCAGCGCTCAAACCTCCTACTCTGTCAGAGAAAGTGTAGGCATCTTACTAGGTGTATAAATCTCCTAGATTTCTTGGCTACAAGAAGACACCAATTTTCTAGCCACCTCAGCAGTTTTAAGTTGAGCAGTACAATTGTTGTATCTGGCATCCCGATCTGTTGGCCACTTTGGGCTGAACGACTGAGGAGTAGGGGCCAGATTCTATTCCACCATCTGCATTTTGTTACTGTTCACCCCAAGTCCTTTTTGTCTTCTGCTTTTCCTGGGACTCAATGATCTGCAAGCAGATTGTGTGAAGAAAAACTTAACCTGATGCTGCATCTTTTGCATTATAGCCTTTGAACTTCTCAGGTTAGCAGCAGACTTTTAAGATACTTCTGTGGACAAAATTAAGACTTTGGAAGATATTTGACAGGTACAAGTTAGATGTAAAACACTTCATCTACCAAGCAGCAGAGGCACAAACTTTATTAAGCATGAAAGTTATTCTAGCTCTATGCACAGCAAAAAAAAAAATTAAGCAATATATTTTGGCATAGAAATGGGTAAACTATGATTGCCTTTGACTACACAACTCATTAGGGAGATTTTTGCAATGCTTCTGCATTAAGCAATAACTAAGAAGTTACACACAAAAAGTCAATGACTCAAGACTCTTTCTCTGGAGTGCTGCGTTGTTTGAATCATTTTCCCACCGGCACTACAGACATCCAGTAGTTAGGTGACTTCATTTGTGACTGGAGAGGAGTCTCCACACCAGCAGAGAGGTTAGTGCAGATGCTTCTCAAGACGTATGCACACGCACAAATGTTTCCAAGGTTCCCTGCGTCCTACCCACTGGAAGATAAAAGAAGCAGGGAAGATAACATGCCTGTATCTCAGGATTTTCAGGCGTACGGCTGTGTCCGTGCTGCGTGGAGCAGCACTCAGGAAGGGAAAGAGCCTATGGACCTTCCCCTTCCATACAGAGGCCAACCACAACCGAGCCCCTAACGTCTGTACCGGGGCTCAGCGCGAGTCGTGAACTGCAGAACAAGATCTGGATTCAGACTCCTTCCAAATGGGCAGGGCTTGATGCAATGCACCAACCTGGCTCTACCTCCTGGTGAGGAAGTCCAGGTCTCAACTACTCACAGCACATCACAATGCATTGGTATTCCCTAAGTGCTGAATATTGATTACAATCAGCATAATGTCCTTGAATTCCTGCCTTGCAGCTTGTTCCTGTATCCTTGGGCTTTCTGTGCAATTAAATTTCAGTATCTTGAATAATAGAAATAAAAAATGTTAATAGAATGGAGGGGAAGAGCAGCCTGAGAGGGGATCTTATTAATATTTACAAATCTCTGCAGGGTGGGGGTCGAGCAGAAGGGGCCAGGCTCTTGTCAGTGGTGCCCTGGGATAGGAGGAGAGGTAATGGTGGCCAGGTGAAACACACTAAGTTCCACCTCAAGGTGAGGAAAAACTTCTTTGCTGTGAGAGTGACAGAGCCTGGCCCAGGCTGCCCAGAGAGGCTGTGGAGTCTCCTTCTCCAGAGACTTTCAAGACCCCCCTGGATCTGTTCCTGTGTGGGCTGCCCTGGGTGACCCTGCTCTGGCAGGGGGGTTGGACTCGATGATCTCCAGAGGTCCCTTCCAGCCCCCACCAGTCTCTGATTCTATGAATGGATGGATATCCATATTAATCCATTCATATAACACTCCCTTTCACTCAAGGAAGCCTTTTAAACAGAGATTTTTAAGCATACATTATAATCCCATCTCACATGTCTAATATTTCATTGGTGTCATTTCCAGACAGTTGCCTCCGTCAAACACAAGCTGTCAAGCAAAGGGACTAAAGAGGATCTACACCTGGCATGTAACGTTCTTTACGCATATGAAACCACAATGAAGTCACTGAGGACTCTGATGTAAAAAGCTGTTGCTATGGGAAGGGCTTGGAGTAAAAAGGTACCATTTGCTTAGCTACCAAACCTGCTGAAGAGAGGAAAAAAATAATTCTGCTTAAAATACTTTAACTGGTCATTTACAAAAATAATTCCGTTGAAGGTTAGTTACCAGATAACAGCAAGTGTTGCCAAAATCAGCTGGAGTTGAGTTGTGTGAGGCTGTACCAACTATACTCAAACCATAAAGCTTCCTTTAAAGCTGCTTTCCAGCAAACACCTAAGATTCTGGGTCCAGTATATGAATTTTCTCCCATCCCTCCTGTAAAGCAGGAGTCCGTGCACAGCCACAGACAACCAGATTTACAACTCCACATTCCTCTCCCTCATAAATCAGTGTCTTTGTGCTTACTCTTTGGGATTTTACTTCATTGCCACTCACTGCCACAATATGAAAACGTTCTCCCAAGACTGAGATGAAGGAGGCTGCACAGAATATGGAACAACATGCAAAACTTACGGAAGCGACTCAAAGTTTGCAGGAAGATGTAGTGTATTATATATGTGTTTGGAAACACACACACATTTTTCAGGAATACCAGCTCTGCCGTTTCAAAACTTCAGGCTTCGCTATCCCACAGTTGCTCTGTTTTCCCAAAGGTTGCCCTTACAGAAGATATTAGTCACTAAATCAAGATCTGAGTAACGGGCACTGTCAAAGCTGATGAGCCTAAATATCCACCAAAAAAACTCCACAATCCTCAACTCCTTAAAATCAGATAGAAAAATGCTCTCAATGACATAACCAGGACAGCACGTGCACAAAGTCAAAGCCACCGAGCTGTTTGCTTTATACAGTTAAAAACAGTCACTGTACCGCTGGGTATAAAGAGAACAGTCCCAGCTGCAGCACGTCAGGTCTTGGGCGCAAATTAAAGGGCTTTTCTATATAAATAGGGAATAGTTTTAGGGATTCGATAGAGCACAAGTTCCCGTTTAAACAGCAGTGTAAAACACGTACGCATTTACCCCGCGCACTTGCCGGGACGCTGTCAGTTTTTGCAAATATACAAAAGCCTGAACAATCAACCCGTTTCCAATGAAAATCCGGCAAAAAAGGGTTAGTCGTTGATTTGGGAAGCCAGGAAATAACAGCGGCGTAGCCGACGGGGGCAGGATGAGCTTTCAGGAAGAGCGGGAGTGGAGGCTCCTGCCGAGATCCCGCCGAGCTC
>JAAGNO010006648.1:0-24932 GCA_033439905.1 Ceryle rudis | reverse complement strand
CGGTCCCCGCAGCACAGCTGTAGGATGCGGGACCCCTGCTCTGACTCGTCCCACAAACCCTTATTAATAGGAGAAGTGCTACGAAAGGGCAGCGGCTCTGTTTCTCTGCCTGCATAAAGCCGGTACTTGGTGGTGGTAAAGAAACGAAACATGGCAGTTGCTGCTTCAGGCTTTTGAAATAATCAAAAGTCCTCTGTGAGAATAAGAAAGGCTTTGATCCATCAGAAACGGGTACGATTACAGTTAGTAACTCCAGCAGGTTCTGCTGGCTGCAGGGGGGGGCTGCAGATTTACACAGACCGCTGCAGGATAAATTACACGAGAAGAGAAAGAACGCGGGTTTATTCTACAAACCCTTTAAAATACAATAATCCAAAATCTCATTTGTCACTGTAGACAGAAAGAGAAAAATATTTTATTTTACATATAAAGGCATTTCATTAAAAGAAAAAAGCACCACACTCAAAAATAACAACAACATGGTTACTGTGTGACTTAGTAATTAAATATTGTTGGTGTGTGAGCAGATTGCTTGTTCGCTCCATGTTTGTGGCTCTAAAGCTCCCTGCTGGCAGACAAGCGCGGAGTAACTAGCTCTCTGCGGAGTAACTAGCTCTCTGCAGAAGGATTGTCCTGTTCGTGCCTTTTTCTATTTAGGTCTTCTCCAGTTTCCGGGGCTGGGACCCCACCTCTGTCCAGCACCTCTCTGGTGTGCTGTGGACAGGTGAAGAGCCCTCTCTGCTTTGCCTTATTCTGCTCCTGTCTGTTGAGGCAGGCTGGAAACACGAGGAAGCTGAGAAAAGTCTCTTCAGCACCTTAGAGTTACTTTTCTTCCTCATGTGCTTTTATGCTTTCCTCTATTTCGGGAGACACTTTTTAACCCAGCTGCATTTAGCTCCTTCCTCCTCCAGCCTGATCTTCCCCAAAAGGCTCTTGCATTTCTCATACACTTCCAAAAAATCCCCATGTTTTCCACCAATGCCACTGTGCTTGTCCTGCAAGTTTGTCCGTCAGGGTTTTTTGTTGTTGGTGGTGGGGTTTTTTTGGGTTGTTGTTTTGTTTGTTGTTGTTGGGTCTTTTGTGTATGTATATCTACATTAGTAGTGGGCACATCCCGTACCCCGCAACAAACAAGAACAAGGACACTTTTTCAAAACCTGAGTTTCCTGGAAGCACAATATTGAGGTATCTCACTAAGATCTGCTGGAGCCATCTAAGTGCTGTGATTTTCTGGTGTGGGCTTGAGAGGTCCCACACAGATAACTTTCCTGCGCCTAACCACACACAAGTTGACAAACAAGCCCTTCCTTTGTTAGCAGCTTGGTGCCCCATACATCTACTTCGCACCTTGTCACACGCTGCTTCTGATGGCTTTTCCTTGTTTCTTCTCACCAGGGGGAGAGACCAGAACTGGCACCAACTCCCTGTGATTAAAATTCAACCCCATTCTCACAAAACAGCTTTGCCACAAGTGTAAGGCAGTAAAGGGAAGGTAGAGCCGAAGGGACGCTGAGGTGACAGCACACGACCAAGGATCCTCCTGAGGCATCATCTGCTTAAGCCCAGCAGCTGGAGGAACCTGAAGTGCATTTGCCACCCTGCATCCTGCAGGTAGTGAAAGGCATGAGGCTCACTGGCTGCTGATGCCTGTGGCAGGAAACCAACGGGCACCTGGCAGCGGTGGGGGGGGAACAGTGTGATGTGGAGCGCTGTGAGCGGGAATAAATACGGGACAGCTCGAGCACTACCACACTGGCATCCTGCTGCCTGCACACACAGGCACGTCTCTGCAGCAAGGTCTGCTGTAGGCAGATCTCCAGAGCTGAGGTCACCGCACAGCCTGGACCCACAGTGCATACCTTAAATGTTTCTAGATCTCACCTGGTCTCTGTATCCCATAACCAAAGCAGGACATTACTTTGGGCTAGATCTGCCTCATCATTCTCTGTTAGTGGAGCTCCTCTGCGAGCAGCCCCTCGGTTTGGTTTGGATTGCGAATGTTTGCTGCAAAACAAACGATACGCACTAATACCAGGTCACCTGCAGAGAAAGATGGGTATGTCCAGCACACAGAGACAGCTGCTTGAGCTGCTTGTCTGCAAGCAACAGAGAAATGCATTTGAAATGATGACAGTCAAAACTGTGGTTATATTTACATGCATTTTCATATGACAGTATTTTATACAGAAAAAGTAGGTGGACTCATGACCAGCTTTAGCTTTTCCCAAACTTAAATATTATACAATTACTTGAACAAAGTAATTTCTCCTCTAATTGCGGTACAATGCTCACTTGGGGAGAAGGAAGGGAGGCCTGTCACACCCCAGTGACAATCGTGTATGATCTGGGATTTTGTTAAACTGAGTGTGGCGAGAAAGACAGATGTGGGCAACTGGTCACAGATGTGATCGATGGGGTGGAGGTACCCAGCAGTCACCCTCTCCTTCTCGGCTCTGAGGAGATGGAGAGGTGGAGCCACCGGGTTGCACCCCGACTGTGCTGGGGGCTGCTCTGGTGCGTGAAGGGGCATGGCTGCCAAGTAGCTCTTGTCAAAGGGAACATTCCCCCCAGGCAGCAGGGTCAGCTCTGCGAGGACAATCTGCATTAAAAATCCTTGGGCTGCACATGCTCCAGTGCTCCTACTCCACGGGCTCTGCCACCCTCCGCACACTGTTTCAGTTTTAGATTGTGCCCCGCCTCTCTGAAAATCAGCTCAGCCTGCCAGAGCTCTGCTTTCCCTGCCTAGCATGCAGATGTCCCTCGTGGAGTATGGAACATCTTTCCAAAACTTCTGTGATGAAAGTACCTGTGTGCTACAGGAGCTCTTCCCACTCTGTCTCATTCTTTGCACAAGCTTACAAAATCTTTGGTGGTTTTGCTGTGTTCATGACAGAGATGCAAGTTTCATCTCACGGTGTTTTCTGCAGCCTAACTCCCCTTTCTCTCCATGAATTCAGTGCCTGGGATCAGACCACGGAAGCCTATAAAGTTGCACAGCAGGTGGAAAGTGGCCCGGAGATGGTCCAGTGAGAGGGATTCAGCAGCCACCTGAAGGATCCAGGTTCCCTCTGGCAACCAGACGACTGGCTGGTGCTGAACAGGTGCTTTCAGACTCACTGCCCCAGCTGAGGGACCCCTCAGAGATGCTGGCAGAGCTGCAGCAGAGCTGTAGGACTCTGGTTGAGAGGGGACTGGCTACGGTGGCAGTGGCTGCTCTTGGCCTTCACCTGCCCCTGGCAGTCCCCGGTTCCCCGAGGCACGGAGTGGGGCACGCTGCTGGAGCTGCTCACTGAAGCACAGAAATATCCACTGTGCCCAGGGACACTCTTCAGCTGGTCTCACACTCACTCGTCCAGGGGAGCAGGGGACCCCCGGCCCTGGCCGTGCCTGTGCCAGGTGATGTGCCAAACCATGCTGGCACCGTGGCTCTAGCCACCCTGGCAGCCCCAGCAGCATCTGTCCTCACCCAGGCTGGTGTGACCAAGGCAGGCTCCAGCCCCCTCCGTTGCTGGACACTGAATGGGACAGTGGTAGGAACAACATGGCAGAGCTGAGGGGCTGGAGGATCCTCATCCCCCCAGCTGCAGGACAGCGGTGCCAGCTTCTGCCCTGTCCCAGCTTTGGGCTTTTATATGCAGCGAAGAGAGCTCGAAGTGCACAGGTGACCAGCGGTACCCAAAGCCAGCGAAGCGCTGCCTGTTACCTGTGCCCACCCAGCCTTCCCAAGAAATACCGCCACACTGGGCTAACACTCCGCGGCACAGCCCGTCTCCAGCTTATCCCCATGTAAAAACCAGTATACATCAATGGGGAGCAATGCAAACATGGGCAGGGACAAGCTGATCACGTGCCAGATCAGAATAGTCATGTTTGGCAAAGGCATCTTAGTTAGTTAGTTAGTTTAGTTTCTTTTGTTTCTTTAAAAAAATTCTTATTTTTCTCAGCCACTTAATATTTTATATTTTGTGTTCTGAGCTCCTCACCGACACTTTCCTCTCAAATTTTCAGGACAAATGGTGCTTCAGAGCTGCAACAGCCAGGCTGAGTCAATGCAGGTACTCTGCACACAGACATCTCCAGAGTACGGCCCTTTATTTCACAATGTCTGTCTCACCCGCACAGAAGGAAGCACCAGGTATTTCTTGGTACCTCGCATTAAATTCATCAGATCTCATCACAACAGGTGGACTCAAAGCACCAGACGCTGGGCCAATTAGCAGATCAAAGGTTTCCATACTGAATGCCTCCGTGCTACACTGATGCTGTTTTTAAACAGAGAAATTGGGAAACCATTCAAAATATCTTAACTTCTCTTAGCCATGACCTAGGGGCCTAAGTCCCATCTTCCAATCATTTTAAATTTTCTCTTTTTTGCAACATAGGCCACGATCCAGCAGAGCACTTAGGAACATGCTTTATTGTAAGATTCTGAATAATGAAGTTGTACCCTGGGGTGTGTAAGTGCCCTTTTGGATCACAACCAGAGCCTCTAACACCCAAATGAATACATAGTTTCCAGCACCAGAAGGGAGTTGGTGAAGTCAGTTGAGTTCTGTCTTCCAAAGTGTTCCGTGATATTCCATGCAAAGTACCAAAGCGACAGCGACGTGACCAGTTATTTCGCAGCTGTGCACGGTAAACCTCTGTGCCCGAGGGGTAGGTCACTGCTGCACCATACCAGTAAACCCCAGGTTTCCACCAGTGACCTTCAATGCACAAAACCACATCCTTCCCATGAAACCTGAAGAGGTCTGCTGCAGGACACATCAAGCTTTATGAACACTTCAGCTTCAGGCAGTGACCAACTCCAATGCTGAATGACAGAAACATAAATAGATTTGATGTCCCCATGGTGAAGAGAGTCTCCTCTGGGCCTACGGGCAGTGTGGTGGCACAGAAGACACCTTCCCAAAGAGAAGGCTGTATTTCTCCCATCTCTCAGATGAAGCCAGTGATGCATTTGTGACAGAAAATACCACTGATGTTCCTGTCTGTTAGGCAGCTGCTTGTGCTCTCCTCATGGGTGGCTGCGCTTCAGCAGAGTGTAGAAGCATCTCTGTCCTTCCTTGGTGCAACATGCAAGGCTTCACGTGAGATGCTTTGAGATCCTGAGCTGGCAGGTGGCAGGAACAATTAGTCCAACTATCTGCTGTAGTGTCCTGACCGCCCCAAAACAACCTGCACACTCCCCGTGTCACATGGCAATGAGCGTTAGAAGAGCTTCACAAAGAGATGGGCATTATGTGGTCCCTCAGGAGGAAGGTTGGGGGTGACTGGTATAATCATCAAATGAAAGACAAGGACAACCGTAAGCAGACATACATATATAATATGTACAGTGGCCATGGATGCATTTGCACCATGAAGGAAATCATCACATTTTAGACCTCAGAAATTGACCAAATTGCAGAATTTTATAGTGGCAGGTGTTTCTGTCTAACCTGCTAGGAAAAAGAGAAGGAAATGTCCAAATGTGGGTTGAGTGAAGTGCTGCAGCTGTCAGATGTGGTATTATTTCTTCACTCTATTTCAGATACGGAATGCAGAAGTATTTCATGTTTTGCACTACATGCTGCAGACGGAAAAAAAAATACCTCAGTAGTAGTCATTTTGTTTTTTAACTTTTCTCTCACTCTCTTCAGCTTTTCCAATAAAGCCACCAGTATCAAACTATGGAGCTGAAGTACAGGCAGAAATTCCCAAGCTCTCTGTTGGGATTGCACGATTCAGGCTTACAGAGCAGACTGAGATAAGGCATTATAAGGAGAGGCCTGAACCTACCTAAATGCTCTTCATGGGGTTTGCAGTCCATGGTCTGTGGATTTGTACAAGTCTGTGGATTTTTACAAGTGTGTGGAGTACTGTGATGATACATCCAAAAAGAACCTAGGAAAATTAAGCCCACTTACTAAGCTTAAGTTCACCATGGAGGAAGCTGAACCTCTGTAAAAAAAACCCACAAACATTGGGGGGTCCACAAGTTGTTAGAAGTTGAAAAACATTGCTCCAGTTACAAAATCTGGCTGCCAGTGAGTCTGTGTTGGGACTCAATCCAATATATTTAGTCCCGAAATTCAAGGTATGCAGCGATGTGAGAAAAGGGACTGACACAGAAGGTGGCACACTGGTAAAAATCAGCTGTCCCACACAGAACGTCCCACATTCCAGCTACAGACTGGAATCCCCGATTTTCCCCAATAATCCCAAATATTCCAGCTACAGGCACCTACAAGCACTCTATTAGGCTGTATTAATTACTGGCTTACAGAAGAGGCAAAGAATGAACTTGAGGAGGACAGGGAGATGAAGATGACAGTGCCATCAGCAGCTGTTTCTTCCTTTGCTTCTCCTCACTAGAACGAAGACGCTGGCTAGAATCGGGCTTTTGACACGACTGAAATTATTAGCAAGACTCTGCCCAAAATGTGTTCCCTGCATTCCTGCAATGAGGACTGGGCTGCTTGCAGTTCCAATAATTGAAAAAGAAAAGGAAAAAAAATCAGAGAGCTGTGTTTGTGCTGCTAACCCCTCTGGTGTCATCCTGGGTGGGGAACGCAGGAAGTCTACTCAGAAGTATGTACGTGGGGCTCCCACCCTGGGCATGGAGAAGGGGCCATTTCAGAACATGCACATCATTTGGGTTGATTTGTCTAAGCCTTGTTCAGTGAGCACCTTATCTGACAGCTGCTACAATACTGTGGCTCCAGTAGCATCCATGCTCCTGGGGTCCTTCAGGCCAATGATAAAACTGTTGGTTCTTCTGGCTCCGTGAACTAGGGAGACCACTTTGACTTTATCCACTTGATGGCCCTTGGCTACAAGAAATTCAATATCCTCTTCAGGAAACTCACCTGTAAGGATTTTAAAAGAGGAGTTGGTAACTGAAACCACTGTTGCCATTGACACAAAGCTCTGTTCTAACCCTGCTGGGATCTGCAGTGTGAAGAAAACTGCTGGCAGCCTCTTCAGCTGTCCCAGCCAGGTGAGCTGAGCACCTGAAGAGACCAGCACACACCACTCTGAGGAAAGGTCTCTCAGCAGCAAAGGCTGTTCAGAGCTGGGCAGTGCTTGGTGCGGTGGGGACATGAGAGGATCCAGATCATCTAAAGAATTGGAAGATCCTCCTCTTCGGCAAAGACACCTACTGTAGTTATTTGTGTTACAGAACACAAGGCTCTTAAGAGCTTAGACACAAGTAACAGCATTAACAGCTACTCAACAAAACAAGCTGCAAGGCAGCTCAAAACAAATGATTGTAAAACAAGTGGCCAAATGGCAAACTTTGTGATAAGCCTTCTGACTTCCCCTTCACATGCTTCCTAGCCCTGCAGCCATCTCTCTCAGCTTCTTTGCTCTTCTGCTTTTATCTTGTTTGTTTGATGTTTTGTTATTTCTGTGTGAATAAAAGTTCTTGAGGATCCAGCTGGATGCAGCTGGACCAACTTGAGCGGGCACACAGAAACTCCAGTGTTATTTAAGCTACCACACTGCAGATGTCTTAACACAGATCTTGTTGACATCAAATGTCCAAACCCACAAATGAAATTAGGACCTTTTGAATTTTGGGGTTTGTTTTAATTACATTCCAGTTTCTACGTCTGCAGGTCACAGTCAACAGACATTTTCAGATTTTCCTCCCAGATGGGAGGACCTGGAGCCTTTGGCTATTTTGTGTGACACGAGAACCAAATTTCATTTATGGCTCAGTCTGGTAAGGTACGGGACTTTGTGGAAAGTGCAATACAGACCGAGATTTGTACTACCATGTTGAAGAGCTGGCAGCACAATCTCCTGAGCATCAGCATGATGCTGCATTTCCAGGACTGTAAAGCTACAAGCCTTGCCACAACCCTTGTCTTCTCCCCAGACGGTAGAGTTAAGGGACACGGACTGGAAAGAATATAATTTATGGCAGTGTAGGAATAATAAAGTGTAGGAAGATGTGGTAGCTTTCAGGACTCGTCTGGGTGAAGCTGTGGTTGCAATCTTGTTTATGTGGCTATCTTCAGTGGCATCACATCACCAAAAGGTTTTAAGGACAGGACAAGGCTGGTACCAGGAGGTGAGCTGGGACAGAGGGAGGGGTGGAGAGAAGCATGTGAGAGAGTTTGGACAGGTGGTGTTGGAGGGGCCAAGGGCCATTCCCAAGCCAAAAGGGAGAGGGCATGGCTCCACAAGGGCTCCAAGTTTTGAAGAGGCTAGGTTGCTGCTTTTTGCCTTCTCCAAAATTCTCCACATGCCCTGAGGACCCTCGAACACGGTGAGCTGTGCGCTGGGCTGTCACAATTCCACAGCGAGGCGTTACGCGAATCCTGCCCATTGCTAAAGGTTAGATTTGTGGGCTGCACCACACCCCGTGTCCATACTCACTGTCAACCTGCAAGGTGTTGGACTCAAGCTGTGGGTGAAGTCGACCAAGTGACAAACTTTCACTCAGATTTTTGTTCAACGTTAAAACATTTACCAAAACCTGCAAGAAAAAAAAAGATCCTCAATAACAATATTTAATAATAATAATAATAGTAGTAGTAGTAAGGAGAATAGGAGAAGCCAGTTTCCTGAGCATCCTCCTAACTGGCAGCTCCAACATCTGAAGATGCAGCAGGCAAAGAAGATTTCAAACTGCTTACCAAACTGACTGAATTAACACAGAGTTCTGTACATACGAAGAGGCCCTTGAAATATGGCCCATATATTGGTGGTGGAAAAGTGATACCTCTTCAAGATTGCACAGGCTTTTTGTCACATAGTTCCTGCTAATCTGGGAGAGTTGTTTGTCTGGAATATGATGCAGTTTCTAAAGAGGTGTTTGTTACGGCCAAAAGCTCAGCAGTGACTTCACAAACAAAGCATTAGGAAGCAATGGTTTGCTTTAGCTTTGCTCTGAATAATGTCTTCCAAAAGGTAAGGAAAGTGGGAGCCATTCTTCTTGTGCCTTTCTTTTCATCAATCCATTGCTTTTGTGCATGAAGTTGAGCTTTTGGCAAGTACTTTACCTCATTACAAATCATAGGTAAGGAGGAGCTGCCGAATTCATAGCAAGTGCTGAGCAGGGGGGAATTCAGTCAGGAATGCACTAAAAGGAGCTTTTCATAGGAAAAAAAAGCTAAAGGGCTGCCAGTCTCCTGCAATTCTCTGAATATAAAATGTTCCTTTTTTTCCCCTAATGAACCTTAAGACAAGCTTTGAACAGGTATTATATTTTGCCAAGATACTCTTTCTCTACAATTACAAGTGGTGCCACCAAGAAAGGTGCAAGAGAATCAAACCCGTAGCTCTTAAGATACTTGAAAAATGTGGGAAAATAGTGATATTAAAGATTGAACCGGTAACCCCGTGGTCACCAGTTTCAACACAGCCTGGGACATTCGTAAGGGAAAGCCTATACCACAGGAGGCGACCCTAGAGCTGCTCTGAGAGGGCAGGTGCCAGGACACAGCACTGACCTGAATGATGCTGCTCAAGGCTTTGTCCCCGTTGTTAGCTCCCAGACATAGGTATGTCCCACACATCCCCTCAGATGGTCTCACAATGGTGGGCAACAGGAAAGACAGGGGCCGTTTCCGAGGCTGAATGACATTTTGCTGCAGTTGAAGAAAAGACACACCAAAAAATTTGAACAAGCCTATCATAGCTTTGCTGGTGCTCAAGTTGCAGAGGTTCAACTTCACAAGTTAACTTCTTGCTCATTATGCTTCAGCCAGCAGTTGCACTTGTATAGTTCTACAAGGCTGTTGTCCTCACTGCTATAATAATGCTCTCTGATGTTAACAGGATCCGTCCCATCACACCATGGCTTTCTTTTACAGAGGGTGTAACGAGCCATTCACCAACTTCTAAAGTACCAACCCAGCAAAGGGGGGTGATTTTACAATACATGGCAAGAAGAAATAACAAGGCAGCACTGGAAGCCATCAGTATTGGTCTGCAGTTGTTCCATTCCAAGACCTGAAGATTATTTTTCTGCTATCAGTTAACTTTAAAGCTGCAGAGCAGAAATTCATAGTCCATAGAAAAGGATGGTTGCTTTGGACTGCGGGGAAGGCAGGTGGCTGAGATGTGCAGCATCGTTTGATAAAACCGCGTGGTAACGGTAACTGGTACATGTGAAGCCTTCTGTTTACTCTGTTTCAGTGGCTCATATAATGACCAAACAGGAGCTTTCTACAGACTGCTGTCTCTCAGTTATTAATAAGGCATTAAGTAGCCTCCCTCTTGTGGTCATGAGAATAAAATTGGAAAAAAAAAAATGGCACAGAGAGCTCAATAAAGAATCTGTCATTACCGGCCTGGGGATGGAGTGATTCATTGTTGCATTTTGCCAGAAGTCCAACATCTGGCTGTTCAGGAGGACTCCAGAGGGTGTTATTATTCCACTGCCAAAGGGTCGATTCAAAGAACTGAAAAGAAACATGAAGAAATCTCATAAAAGATCTCCCAGAGTATTTTGTACACCTCAAGGCTTTCAAGGCTCTGGTTTTCCGTCCCCTCTTGGCTTGATAGAGAGTCTTTGGTAGTTCTTTAGGGCTGGCTAGATGTGAGGAGTAAAAGTCTCCATGTACTTAGGAGCAGGAATCATATGGGCAATAGCAGCTGTCCCTGCCTGCGTTTATGGATTCCCCTCTAGGTGACAGATCTATCTCCAGGCCCCCATCAGTCCTCAAATGTGGCCAACACATCTTCTCCAGGGAGCAGATTCAGGCCAATCCAAACATGCTTCACTGTGAGAGGGCTGCAGGATTGCACAGGGCAGAACAGCACCAGCTCACACACCTCCACCCTGTCTTCACCATTTCTCCTCTTGCAGGACTAACTGGGACAGAGCAGCCCAGCTGCTCCAGGTTTGGTTCCATCCCGTCCTGTTAAACCTGCTTTCTTCTCCCTGTTTCCACCCTCCAAGGGCATTATGGAGAGAAGAAGTAAATCCTTCACCTTACAACCGCAACGATGAAGTCATCAGGTCCCATGACAAGGACCTGGCTAGCAGCAGGACCACTCTCCACGGAGAAGTGAGGCATGCGGAGATCAGAGAAAGACTGGGAGTCATTAATCAGCTGGCGCAGGGAATTAGCTTCTGATTTACTTCAGCAGTGAGGGAAGGAAAGAGGAAAGAAAGCCATGAGCCTAGGAAGCTGAACATCTCCCGGACTCCCTGTGGGGGTCCATCTACACAGCTACTGGCAGTGACTTCCTGAGCAGCTTGGCACTGAGGACAGGTTGGCTCCTTTAGTTCACCCAACGGGAGGAAAGAAGATGGCTCAGTCTGCAGAGAAAGGCAAAGCCCTGAACCTCCCACACTTTGTCTGTAAGTGGTAAAATCAGCCCTGACGGAC
The DNA here is from genome assembly GCA_033439905.1 of Ceryle rudis. Classification (NCBI taxonomy): domain Eukaryota; kingdom Metazoa; phylum Chordata; class Aves; order Coraciiformes; family Cerylidae; genus Ceryle; species Ceryle rudis. The sequence continues at coordinate 13,599 of JAAGNO010006648.1, read as the reverse complement.
AAGGGGTGGCACCACCCAGCTGAACACCTGTCCTCCAGGAGAAGGGCAAGTCAGGGCCAGCTCTGGCCACCAGCTGTGACCTCTCTGAGGTGGGAGACTGGGCTGAAACCCCCAGCCTGGCCTCTCCCACATACCTGGGTGTACTGCAAAGGCACTGAGCCCCACAGTGGGGAAGGGAGAGCCAGAACCTGCATGTGTGGTGATGACCACATGGACGGGAGTTTGTCTGACCTGCTGAGAGGGAATATTTAGAGGGGTGAGACAGTGAACCCTCAAGATCAATCTGGCTCCAGGAAACCTCTGTGTGAGGACATCCCACTACCCATGGCCAGAGCCCTGTGGTATCAGCTGTAATCCTTGTGGAATAGTGAGCCCCAGGAGGACACTCAAGGACTGGTCTTTCCTCAGTAAAACAGAGGTAGAAAAACCTCAGGTTTCCCTCTGCACTGAAAAGAGCACATCACATCCAAGAATGATATCCAAACCACGGATCCTGCAACTGTCACGGTGCCTGTCAGCCTCAGACCTACCTCACCATGCCTTCTGCAGCGTGAGTGACAGACGCATCATCAGATGGGTCCCCCAGGTTGCCAGCTAGACTCAGGGCTATTTTTAATGTCTAAATTGAAAAAAAAAAAAAAAAAAAAAAGAAAGTAAAGGAAGAAAACCAAACATTTAGGTGGCCCTGGAAATAAAACTGAACAGGAAGAGGTATCTGGTCTCCTGGCATGTTTACTAAAACCTGTAAAAAAACCCCATCTAAAGCCTGGTCCTGGGGATACCTTCGCAGAAAGGGCTGTCACAGGTGCATCAGTTTGGCATGGCAGGCTGGGGGAGCTGGGCATGTCCAGCACTGTTTGTACAAGGTGGAACATGCCTGTCAGGAGCTGACCAGCTATCTCAGCCCAGCTCAGTGGTTCAGCTCCATCATCAGCTGGCAGACAGGGTCACCAGGATGCCACTTACTCAATATTTCCATTCCTGCGTGGTCACCACAAAAGCAGAGATTGAACTGCATCCCAGTGGCGCAGAGGGTCCTGGACTTGCTGTTGCCTCAATGGCAGCTCCACTGACAACAGCACCACTGCCAAGCAGAAATGAGCTACTCTGCTCACCAGTGGCTACCCCTGTTCCCAGTTGTAAGTCATCCAAAGTGTTTGAACAGAAAGCGTTAGTGCCAGCACACAAGGGAATGATGGTGTAAAAAGAGAAAGGGATCTGGTTTCTCATGTGTGCAGAATCCTGCCTAAGCCAGTCCATCAAAACTGGGAAGATGCAATTTCAAAAGACACCATTTACCCCACCCTGGTTTTCCAGTGTGCAGCCAGAGGACAGCTGCACAGAGAAATGGGCTCTTCCATCAAGCCAGCCTGTGCCTGGCACAAACACTCTAGGTTTTCAGCTGGCAGGTCATGCCAGAGTCAACATTCAAGACACTACATTACCCTGCATACATGTCATGCATCAACAACTTCTGAGGTGTCATCATTTATCTATCTTCTGATGTACAGTGTAGAACATGATTTAACTTCTGGAGAAAGTGATGCTTCCATGAGACATTCTCCTGACCACCACACCATACCACACCACACCATACCATAGATGTACAAGAGGCTTGGTGGCCACTGAAACAAGCAGACCACATCCACCCCACAGGCATGGGTTAAGGACACCCTGGTCATGGCTGTCCCAGGGCTGGACTACCTGGTGCTGACCTAGCACTGAATCTCAGCCACGTGTTCAGACGTGTGATACCAAAGTCGGGGTTACACACCTTCTGAAGTGACTGCCCCGTATCTGGAGGTCGCTATTCCTCAGCTGGGACATGACAACCAGTGGGTGAAACTCCCAGTCTAGTGCAAATGCAGAGGAAATAGATTCATCCAAAGTTTCCTGAAGACAGCTCAAAAATAACTTGTGTGAGTCAACTTCCTCTGCGGAGACCTAGCAGTGTGTAACACCTCCAGCTGTTGCATTTCTGCTGAGAGGCAGTAACTTCCCAGCTCCCACTGTCCCGTCTGCTACAAGGATATGGTTACAGCCTTCCTTAAAATTCCCAACTCGTAAAACCCAGCTGTGGATCTGTTAAGCATCTAAGATCATAACTCTGCTTACAGAGCAGGAAAGGGAGCATTTGCTTGACTTCCTGGGAAGCTGCAATGTTTTGGTAGGGCTGACAGCCCTCAATACTGCAAATATCGTGACCTGGACCACTGGGATCATGAGGTGGGTTAAAATGTAAATATTTCAAAAGCGTACAAAGCGTTGGGTCACTTTTCCTTGTCAGTGCCATGTGTAGGATTTTGTTTGCAGCGCCACATGGCTGACTCTCCTTGCAGTGCCCTGGCAGTGCTCTGGTATGGTCAGGGTCACTGGAACATAAGAGATGGCACCACCCTCAGCTGCTGTGGGGTCATTCTGAAGAGATGATTGCATGCAAGAAATGGGCATCAGCCACAGCTTGTTCTTCTGAAAAAGCTCAGCCTAAGCAAGAAAGAGCTTAGCTAAGGAGGAGACTCCAGCATCTGCACCTACCTGAGGCAGCAACACAGCTCAAATTTACACCTTAGCAGTCTATTTGCACATTCTCTTCTGGGAATTACCTACAAACATTTTGTACAACCAAGGCATAAATAAATAATTCTCTAGCAGCGCAACAAACTCAGACAAATATCGAACCTCCTCTTACCTCTGCCATCCAGTGCAAGATATTCCCCCTGGGTACCTGACTTGTGATGTTAAAGCCCTCAAGGATGTTCAGGGCTGTGATTAGTGCAGGACCTGCGTGTGGAGGTGGGGGACTGAAAACAAGGTGACCTGTGAAGGGAAGAAGAGAGGAATGAAGCTGCTTCTGTCAGATACTGCCCAGTTATAATGCTTTCCCACAGGACCTTGAGGAGAGGGAAATCTTTCCAGATTTGAGGGGAAATAATGGCAAGCAACATGATTTGAAAGGGATTCCCCAAAACATTCCTGTTTTATCTTTCTGTTTCAAGTTTTTCTCCTTTGTAGATGAACTTTGGGAACCGTCTTCAGAGGCAGGCACTAGTCCATGGTCCAGCTTCTATCTAGACATGGTATGGATATGTGGTCATGTCGCATCTTTACAGTCTAACGCTACCAAATTACCATTGATCATTATCAAGGAAAAAAGGGGCCCATTTCAAAGTGCTGAAAACCTCCTGAACTGCCTATGCTGCATCACTGTCACCTGGCAAGAGCAGGAAATGCCCTGGAGAGCTTTGGTGCAGACACCTCAGTGTGGCTTTTACTTCATCTCTTGTTAAATACTGTTGCCACCTCTTTCCAGGTGAAGCAAATGTTTAACTGGAGTGGCGCGGCAATGGGCCAGGCGTTTACCTCGATAGAGCGTGTGGACAGGACTCTCCACTGTGACACTGTAGTTGCGGAAGTCTTCCTCCACCAAGACCCCTCCATAGCTGTGGACCTGCCCAGGAGAGCAAAGCAGTGCGTGCTGAAATAAATGGGTCCAGGCTTTCTGTGTTCCTCGTGCTGGCCGAAGTGAACATACACCACGCTGTCAAATAAATACCACTGAGGTTCCCGAGTCAAGTGCCAGGTTCCTCAGGATGTCCTGAAAAGCTGTGCTTTCATGGCCTTGGTAGCCTGGCTCACCATTCACCGCCACTGGAAGGCTCTGCAGCTCCCTTTCAAAAGCTCACCCACCCCATGGGTGCTCTGAAGATGTTCTGCTCCCCATGAGGATGGAGAATGGCACTGCCTCACATCCCTCTCCCCCCTGGGTGGCAACCATAAGTATGTTAAAAGTTATGAAGCATTTGAATACTGCCAGGAGAAAAGACAGATATGGATTCAGGAGAGAAGGAACCTGGGTGTAGCAGGTTGCCGTCACTAGAAATCTTTAGCATGCAATTCCCACCTTATTTTTAATTATTTCAGGTGATAGTGGCTCTGTTGTACCCTTGGGTCTTTCTGTAAGGCTCCAGAAGAGAAGGCTCCTACAGAAGGCTCTGAACAACTACAGTTCACTGGGCTGGATAATCTTCACAAAGACAATAAAGATGGGCAATTCCCTCCACTGCAGCTCTTCTGTGGCTGAGTCATGGTGGAGATGAAGTAGGACCATCATAACTACACTCTGATGATCTTAAAATCCCCTGAAGCGGGTAATCGTCAGCGCACAGGGGCTGCTGTGCTCATGGGCCAACTCTGTCCTTCCACTGAGAAGCCACACAACCTGGTGAGAGGTTCTGCCGGGGTGTGTTGCTGCTATGTGACCTCTGGACTTCCATTCAAAACCAAATGCCCCGTGCATGCTCTGATTTCTGAGCTAGCTGGCTAACTTGGCAATAAAATTAATTCTCTGGCAGAAACGGATGAATCACTGGAGCAGGAAAGCTCCAGTTGGGGGGGGCAACATGTCAAACTACCCCAAAGCTGCAAAAGAAGATGTATCCCCTACGTGGGATCTCTGCCCCCTTCCCAAAGCAGTCCCAGAGAACGGGCCAGGCTGAACCCAACGGCCGAGATGAGCGGGCAGTTGCCTGTGCCAGGAGCCGGCTCCCTGGAGCTGGGCCAGCGGAAAGCCCAGGCAAGGCAGCAGGGAGTGGGGCAAGAGCAACCTCATGGCACAGAGGGGGGAGAAGCCCTGGGCAGCCACGCACTGCAGACACCATCTCAGCTTCCCTAGAGAGCACTTCTTTGCACCTGTGCCTTCCCACCACAGGATGGAAACAAAGGGTGCGATGTGTTGGAGCTTTACTTGGATTCCACTACACTGATGCCCTCCCTTTGCTGGAACAATAACCACTGTGGGAAGCCAGCACTTTGCACTGCTCTGCAGCCAAAGCTGGAATTGTGCCCTTGGTCCCAGAGCACACCTGGGTCTTTGGTGCTGTAACCCTGGGCCTTGCTCCTCCCCGGAGAGCTAGCGCTTCCCCGTGGCAGCACTCAGGTCAGGGGAGGGGGGTGACAAAGCCGGGGTTTAGCTGTGGAGATGCACAAGCTTGGGACCTTTCCTGTTCCTTGTCCTGCACTTCAGCTGCGGTTCAAGTGAACCATAGGAGATTTCTAAAGACAGAGCTCACAAATGTCTTAGGCTTAAGCTGAAGGAACCCATTCCAGATGACATGCTGAAGGTGATTTGAACCATGGTGGTAGGGAAAAATGGTGCCACCAACCACCCTGGCTGCAGCTACACAGGTATAAAAGTTTGGGGGTTGTTTTTGTGGTTTTTTGGGTGGGTTTTTTTTTCGGTTGGGTTTGGTTTGTTTTACCAGAATAATTACTTTGTTGTTGCTGTTTTCATCCAGAGTACCTCTAACAACAAGAGTTAAACTGGGGGAACCCTAAGAGGGACCAAGCCTGGTGATCCTCTGCTCACGAGGCTCATAGTTTTATTTTTGAAACATCTTCCTGGAGTCTCTATCTTACAGTTCCCTTAGCAACAAAAATTTGCTTCTCAGCAAAGGGGCACCTCTTGTTATGGGGAACAAGGCGTTGTCACTAATAGTGACACAGCCCAGAGCGGGTCCTGAAACAGATATTTTTTTTTTTTCCTTCAGAAAACCAGTATGTCCTGGATATAGAGGAAATGGAGGTTTCACTTCTGTAGGCTGTGGAGGTGATCTGTGCATCACTTACACCACTGCAGGGACAGGAAAGAAAAAAGGAGGCTCTGCGCATTTGTCCCATCATTGTGCTGTCACTTGTCTGTGGCTCATCTTCAGCTTGTCACCTTAAGCAGGTGGCACGACAGGTGGCACCCCTAGCCCGGGCTTTGCCGTGCAGCCTGGGGCAGAGACAGGGACAGACGTGGCTCACCTCAGAGATTATCTCCTGAGTCAAGTTTCCAGTGTAGAAAGCTGATGTCCCTTCTGCCCCCAGCAGCTCCAGGACGGACGCGAGGTCCAGGCGCCTGACGAACGCACCAGGCAGCAAGGGCTGCCCGTCCGGCAGGAAGATGTCCCGAAATTTGTCAGAGTAGTTCAGGTCCTTCAGTTCACTTATGGCTTTGGCTGCGGGCAAGAAGGGGAGGGACATCCAGAAAAGCCACGGTGCAGAAACACGCGTGGGACCTGGAGCCACCACACGCCCAATGGGGATGTTGGAAACCTGCTGCTGCCTCGTGCCCCCTATATCAAAACTGGAGGGAGGCCAGATCGTGCATAGATTATAACTGGGAAAAGAAACTCCAGTGCCCCTTCCCGGCTGGTGGGCTGCTCTGACCTGTCCATGGCCAGTCCTGGGAAAGAGCTCCAGTTCTGCTGCCTCCCCTTGCAGACCGCGGCTCGTGCGTTGCTCAGCTCCCAACACCATCCATCTCCAGGTCCAAAGAGCCTTAACTTCCCATGAATAACCATCTACATCCCCAGCTGCCTTGCACCCGATCACAGTGGCCAGTGCGCTCCTCCTGGCTGAGAAGCTGGCCTCGGCTCCCCTGCAGGTACTCACCCAAATCGTGTGTGACATTAAATCCCTCCTGGGCGACACTGGCTGCGAGGCCCAGCAGCTTGTGCCACGGGAGTCTGCCAAAGGAGAAAGGACAAGGAGAAATGTGCCTTGGAGGGGTGCAGCAGGGCAGGGTGGTAGGGAGCAAGTGGAGGGCTCAACTCTGTGGTCAGGGACCTCCTGAAAGACCAGGCTGTGGGGCCAGTGGTGGCCAAAAGGAGCACTGACTTTTCAGTGGGTTGTTTCTTTTTAGCGGGATCATCTCAGTGCTCCATGATATGCACCAGAGAGGAATGTCAGTGGAAGGACAGAGGAAGGGATCTCTCAGGAGCAAAATCTCGAGCCACATTCTAGCCCAGTCTTTTAGATTCCAGCAACTCATTTAGATCCCTCCCTCCCTGCCCCAACAGGACACCAAGTGCAGCCACACTGCTTAGAGTCCAGCTGAAGAGAGAATGAAAATACACAGACCTGAATTAAAATGTTCTGCATCTCTTTCTAGGAGAACATTTATTGCCTGTCTCATTAGACAGAATTTTGCTTTGCAGAAAACCTGACCAAGCTGAACTTTTTCCTTTTGTTAAATAAAGTACCCAGAAATTAACATAATTTTCAACACAAGCCTCCAAGCAGCTAATGGTTTTGACTGGTGGCTGAGAAAGTGGCCTGATGGCAAGGGCTTGTGTGTTCTCAGCTCCCCCGTGGGACCCAGGGCTCAGCTTGTGCAGCATGAGAAGAGCCTGCCTGCATCTTACCTCCCATGTAACTGGTGTGCCTGCTGCATTCCTTGTATCATCCCTGGCACCCCCACGAGCAGACCTGGCTGTAAAATAGGAAGGACAAAAAGGAAGAGTGGTCTCTTTCTTATGAGGACGTGTGATGTGGTACCCAACTGCAAGCCAAGGAGATGCAAGTCATGTTCACATGGGAAGTGTCTGCATGGTCTTCAGGAGAGGGGAAGAGGTCTATAGCAACACACTGAACCAGGGAAGAAAGTTTTTTTGAAAGAAAGGTGCAAATTCGATCCTGGTTTCAACACATTTTGGTCAGAAGAAGTAACTCAGAAGAACAACGCAGGATTGTGCTCATTCCAGGGACTCTTGTTCTCCTGGTTCCACTGCCAGAGGGACATGGGGTCTTTAGTCCCCAAGCCCTACAGGCTCCAGGTGTTTCAGTGCTGCCAAAGAAGTATTTTCCACGGACACCCCATGTCTGGGATCTCCCTCCTGGGATCTCTCTCCTGTGCTTCCCTGGGCATCTCCCCCTTGGCCCAAGAGTTGCAGGGAGAGGAGGACTGGAGACATCAACCAGCTACAGTCCTGGAGGGGTCAGCTCTGGGACACTACGCTGGTCCTCACCTTGGTGTCCTTCTGCAGGCCCTCCTCCAGTGGGATACCCAAAGGAGCCACCTCACGGAAGTCAATCACCCAGCTCCTGTTCTTCCGGATGTCGTGGACCAGCATCACCCCGCCCCTGCAGCGAAACTGGAGTCACGGCACAGCTCCGGCTGTTCCTGCAACAGCTGCTGCCACAAACCCAAAAGGAACAGTGCAGGTGCCGCTAGGGCCTGGGCCAGACCCGGCACGATGAGGCCATGGTAGCAGGTCACCAACCTGACAAGTGACCCGGGGCTGGCCAGCGGTGCAGGGGAACACTGCTGACCTTACCCAGAGAGCAGTCCAGGCCAAGTGAGCGAGAGCCAGTGTGGGACACAGGCAGCCCCCCCGCTCTTCTGAGCCTGCAGCTAGGCTGGGTCAGTCCCTGCCAGGCTGGCCAGGGGGCCACTGGCTCTGTTTCACTGCCAGGCTGGGACTTTCTTTCTAATCTGACCAGTTTTGCAACAAAACAGAGTTTTTGCTTACAGCAAACCCTGGCACAGCCTGGAGAAGCTATCAGGTGGCAGCGCTTTACCCAACACTCCTGAGCCTCCTGCAGAGCAGAAAGCACCAGGCTCACGTGGATGTCACCCTGGGGGTGGGGGCTGGGAGGACACCACTCCTCACCTCCATCCCTCCCCTGGCTGCTGCTCAGAGCCAGGTGTGGACCTCAGCCTCCTGCTGCAGCAGGAGCAGAGCTTATGCTGGTAAGCGTGCAAGCTCTAAAAGCCCTGGGACTGAGCCAGGGTGCTGCAAGCTCCTGTCACACTCGGAGGGGCTCAGCTGCCTGTGGACACTTTTCCAACCCTCTCAAGCCCAAGGCTCAGCCTCCCTTGGCAGCTCTTCCCTCCCTGGGGGGTCTCTGTTCCTCAATGTCAACTTAGTGTCGGGTCTTTGTCCCATTGCAGACGTAGACATGTCCACCACCCGATGCCAGAGGTATGGCACTGTGTGCTGAGACTTGTGCCACCATCAAGGCACAGTTGAACCGGTGGGGAAACTGCCTGTTTGAGGATAGCTACAGATGGTAGCACAGTGGCGAGTGACTGACACTTACCCACCGATACCCGACGTGTGGGGGTTGACTATGCCCGCGCAGAGGGTCGAGGCGATGGCCGCGTCCACCGAGGAGCCCTGCTCACTAAGCACCTCTATGCCCAGTGCTGTGCAGCGGGCAGCATCCGTGACCACGGCACCGCGGTGGAAGATCTGCCGGAATAGGAGAGCGGTTGCGTGTGGGGAGGGGTGCTGGGGCTGCCCAGATCTTCACACAGTTCTTTGGGACCTGAAGCCAGAGGCCAGTGCCAAGGCTGTGGCTGGTCTGCATTTCCAGGTGCCTCCAAATGCTGGCGGCAGCAATATGCCCCTTGGCACATCCCTGCAGCAGAGCAGCTGTGGCCACTCTGTGTGTAGCCGTGGACAGCTTTCACAGAATTATAGAATGCCTTGGGCTGGAAGGGATCTCTAAAGGTGACCTACTCTAACCCTGCTGCAGTGAGCAGGGACATCCTCAACTAGATCAGGTTGCTCAGAGCCCCGGCCAACCTGACCTTGAATGTCTCCAGGGACGGGGCCTCCGCCACCTCCCTGGGCAACCTGTTCAGTGCTCCACCAAGTTTCAGCAGCAGACATGCTACGCTGGTGGGCCATGTCTCATCCTGACCTCCACAAGCCCAGCGCAGGGTTGGACTAATCCTCCAGAGTACTGGGTGACAGCGTGCCACCACCACACTGCAGCAATGCGGCCACTGGAAACAGAAGTACAGGTGCCGAGAAGGCAGCGTCCTCCCCAGTACCACGGCTTGTCCTCATCCTTCCCCAGCACCAGCACCAGTTCTAAAGCAGGTACAGGAAGTTTGAAAAGGTTCATTTCAACCCTATGGTACAAACGGCAGCAGCTCAGCAGGAGCCAGAGCGGCTGTGGGAAGCATGAAGACAGAAGGGCCATGGGAGGCTGGCAGGCAGGACCAGGCTCCCCAGCAGTGCTGCACAGCCCCCCTCTGGCGCTGCGCCCCAGCCAGCCATGGGACCAGGCCACTCCACTCCCAACAGCTGCCAATGAGAGAGCAATAAATTAAAAAAAAAAAAGCACACTCCTTCACGTGGGCTTGCAGGCAGCTCTGCCCTGCTGGGCGGCACATGGAGATGATGATGGTGACTACTGGCTGCCCCATGGCCCTTCTCGGGCTGCAGTACTCATCAGGAGATGTTCTGCGGGAAAGTGTGACCCCATGGCCATGCTTCGTTTGCTCTGCGATTTCGCCCTGGTCTGGGGGACAGATTAGCAGGAGGTTCAGCACTGTTTTCACCTATTCCCCTGCTTGGTCCCAGACAGATCCTTCCAGAGGTGAACCTGTGCAGACAGACCATAAAACTCTCTCCAGGTGGAGATGTACAAAAGATGCCTACCACTTAACTAAGGATTGATTTCTGAAAGCATTCACATTTGGCACAAAACACATCTGGAGAGAGAAGCAGGGCTGCCCGTTTCCCCCCAACAGCTGCTGGTGAGGAGGAAAGTTAGGGAGCTTCTCCTATCCTTGAAGCCAAAGTCTGACAGAAAAGCCACTGTTCTGTCTTACCTGAGGGTCCCCGAAATAGATCTGCATGATGAGGGCTACCGTGACCCCTGTGGCGAAAGTCAGGCAGGCGGTGATGATGACAGTCAGCCCATCCTGCCGGCAGCTGCAGTCTCCAGAAAAAGGGTCCTTGCTGGTCTCCTGGAGCGGGGACACGTCCTGACTTCCCATCTCTGATGAGGATGAGGGCAGGCGCTGCAGACGCGCAGACTTCAGGAAGGAGTCTGGGTCTTTATGGGCAGCAGGGAGAAAACAATTGTTAGTTATTGAGCAACAAGGGGCTCTCGTTGCAGTTTACCCAGCGCTAATGTTACACCACGGCCCCCTCCAGCAAGGCTATTACCTTCCCTATTGATCCCAGCTCTCAAGGGACTTTCTGGCTCACATGCTGAGTTAGGTCACCTTACCAATCCCTTCCTTTAGCTCTAGTTATTTCAAACTGACTTCCCTGGAGAAGAAGCGGGGCAAAAAAAACCCTGAAATTTGCTCCCATTTCAGTTCATTTATCAGACTTCGGTGATGGGCCCACAGTTACTGCTCTGCTCAGAGGGGTTCTTAACACAGCACCAACCTGCAAACAGGTCTCTGGAATGCAGCAGGACCAAAGGAGAGAAAATCAAGGTATGAAAAGAAGAAAATCCAGCAGCCTTATTTGGAGTTACACTTGATCTAGAGCACCTCAGCAAAACAGACGTGAAGCAAGAGTGACCAGGCACAGGAAACACCTCTACAGAAGCATGGCAGAGTGAGGAGGGCGGAGAGGAGCAAACCTGCAAACCGGAGGCCCGCGGGTGTCCAGCCGCTCTGGCGGCAGGAAAGGCTCTGCTTTCATCTCTCACTTCCTCCAGCTGATGAGGTGCACTGCGAAACCAGGCTGCTCACTCAACGCCCAGCTCCAAGATGGCAAATGCAACGGGGCAGGGTTTTGCTGGGCATCCACCAGATGGCAAACAACGCTCAGTGGGATGGTAAAGTCTCTCTTTTGCTCTGAAAGATGCCTTCAGTCTCTGCTTGCATCAGCTGCTGCCTCTGTGGCAGGGAGAGTGCCAGCCACGGGTGCCCTGCCTGCGCACAGCGCTGCCAGAGCAGCCACAGGGACAGGCCTTTCCTTGCCAGGCACCGAATGTGACCAAGCAGCTCAGGGCACCATCCAGGGCTCCTGGATGAATTTTTTCAGGGGCTGCCGGGAACCAGGGGGCTTGCAATGCCCCACACATCTGTGCTGGGAAGAGGAGCACCAGGTGGAACAGATGCTAAGCTTGTCTGTCCACAAAGGGGATGTTCCCCAAGTTTGGGGTAGGGTAGGAGAGGAGGGAAGGAGCAGGAAACCCTCTGTCACCCTGCCATGCTGCACCTCCACCTGCTCTGGCAGGCAGCATCTCCCTGGGGACTGCCAGCCCTGCCCTTGCCATGACATTAAAAAGACCTCCTGGGTGCAGCTCTCCTTGGGCCAGGAGGGAAGTTAGTTTGAATTTCAGTGCTGCTGCAGCCAGGATTAAACACCCTGCAGCCAGAATTAAACCCCCTGCAGCCAGGGAATCCCCTCGGGGTGAATTTAATCTCAGTCCCACCACGGTGATTTAGGAGGCTCAGCTGTCCCAGCCTCCCCACAAAGGCCCCTCACCCGCGTGTCTGGTCTGCAAGAGCTGGGCCTGCAGTGTGTGGGCAGAGCGGGTGGCCTGGCTGGAGGTGATGAGCCTCTGCAGGGGCCATGACTGGCCTGGCCTGCAATGCCATCAGGGAAGGATGTCACATACAGCCCCTGGCATCTCCCAGTATGGCACCAGCCCCACCAGGGAAAACAGTGAGGAGTGAACCGGGGTCTTCAGTCCAACCCCCCTAGGACACCATCCCTCTGCTACTGTAGTGCTGGTGGCAGGCCAGCCCAGCCCAGCACAAGGGGACATGGACATCCAGGGAGCAGCCACGGGAGAGGACAGGCCGTGGCTCCCCATGGTGGCCTCTCTCACCCACACCTCAGTCCCTTTGTCCTCCACCACAAACATCCCTCGTGGCCTTGGGCGAGTCACTTAGTCTCTGTGACCACTGGTGCTGCATGGGGACAGCAGGGCCATAGTTTAGGGACAAGAGCAGCTGGAAGCACAGAGGGCAGTAAGCAGCCTTCAAGGCCAACACACAGGCACCCATCCCACTACCAATGTCCATGCTTGACAGAGAAGCCACCACACCCTGCTTGACTTCCGTGGGGGCCATGAAGGAGATGCAGCTTCATGAGGGAAACAGCATTTTGGGGAAGCAGGGCCACCTCAGCTCTAGAGCCACTGCAGAGACTGGAGACACTTGCAGACTCTGGCAGGCTCTACAGCGTGGGACTGTTCAGTCCTTTGGTCATTCAGGCCATTTCTGTCCCCAGCACCAACAGCACAACAGAGGCTTCCTCCTTTTAATGAGATCATCTGAGCAGTAGAAGCCTAAGGTCTGGGTTCGCTCCCCACCGGTCCAGCGGGTAGCATGGCACAGAGAAGCACCACACGCACACGGCATTGGAAGAGTGAAAGCTCCCCCGCGGCAGGAGAGCAGCAGCTCCTCCAGCCGCTCCACGACGGGCTCTTTGGGAGACCAAGACCCCACACCCAGCTGGACACCAGCACGGCAAACACCACCCTACACCTGCTCTGAGCTCTGCTCGAGCTCCACAGACGAGATGAGAGGCCTTGTACTTATCGGAATTGTCATTCCCACAAACCTGCATGCAGCAGCTTCGCCTCGACACCACGGGACAGCGTGGGATGAGAACGGGCAATGGGGACTTCACCCAGCAGTCCCAGAGGGATGGGGCAGAGGACAAGGGCACGTCGGGGTCTGCTCAAACAGGGACCTCGGGGTTTTGGGGTCCAAACGGGGCAGAGACCGCCCCTGCGGGCTGTGGGGCGCCCCCCACCCCCCGCGGGGGGGGGGCCGGGGACACGGCCGGGACCCACGGCGCACACTCTCTCGACACACCCCGCCCACACCCCGCACACACCCCAGACACACCCTGGACACACCCCGGACACGCCCCGGACACGCCCGCAACACACCCCTGACCCCCCCCGGACACGCCCCGGCCACCCCCCGGACACGCCCCGGACACGCCCTGGACATGCCCTGGACACGCCCCAGACACACCCCAGCTGGGGATTCTGGTTGACCTCTGGCATAAGAAAGGTATGATGAACTTGTACCAGCCTTACCAGTCTCTGAACTAAGTA
>JAAGNO010006647.1:181429-195840 GCA_033439905.1 Ceryle rudis | reverse complement strand
ACTTGTGTTCCTAAGTGCATAAGTTTGGGAGAAAACACGAGTGCTAAGAGATGTTATTTTAAAATGTTTTCACACTTCAAATTTTTTGTTTGTTTGTTTTTTGGTTTGAGTTTTTGGTTTGTTTTTTTTTTTTAATAGATGACTGGTGTTGGTAAATTCTTTTTTTTTTTTTTCCTTCTTTAACCAGGGCTTAATTATAATGTGCAGGTGTCATGAAAGACGTACATACATAAGAACCAAGGAAAATAATATAAAATTTTCAAATAAAATTTTCAAGAATATCTTTGATTCATAGATGCTTTAGCCTTCAACTGAAGCTCATTACAGTTCAAGTGCTGAAGCAGACATCACAACAAGAAGCTGCTGGCAACTCTATTCAGAACCTGACTACTTTGACTCATGTTCTTCTTGATGGTATTATCATTCCAGTAAATACTATCTCTGACACTGTTTTCAACACTTTCCCTCAGTCTTGGTTCAAAAGGAATAGCTGAGGTCAGAGTAAGCAAGCAGTATTTTATGGTATATCCAGACTGACAGATTAGCAACAACAGGTCAACCTGAATGGGTCCAATCCGGATCAATCATGCTTCATTCCAAATGAAGAAATCTTCTGGACAGGTTGGGTGAAATTGAAGGAATAGTGATTTTTATTAACAAAGTGCACATTGATATGTCCTTAATGAATAGTGGGAGGATGTGGCGTGTTTGTATTGCTACTAAGACTCCCAGATAGATTACATGCTTGACTGCTACCGTATGTTAGTTGAGAATGACATTGCAGCCTGTCTGGGATAGGGACCCTCACAAAGAATTATAGCCAGCACTCTTCTTTAGACACCATTTTCTGCTGTTTACTGGATTTGACTTTTAATTATTCCCCTGTATGTATCTGCAAATGTTTTCAAAATGGCAAATTGCAAAAATTATCTTTGGACAGTTTAACTGGCCTCAACATTACCTTGGTGTCATTTTATTTGAACTAAATTCTTCCATAGTTAAGGAACTGTAGTCAAAGTCCCACACCTGCTGACTTGCTGATAGAGAGCAGTAAAGCAACATGACTATTGGAATCTAGCTGCCTTTCTACATAAGTACTGGAGAAAAAGTCAGAAATAACAGTTCAAAAGTCTATTTCAAAGAGTGAGGCACAGTCTGGATGATCACTTTTTAAGAGGTTTTTGTGTGCTACTGTGCATGATAGATAAGTGGCATTAGGATCATGGAGATACCACAAAAGGGCTGTGTAATTTGTATTGTTGTGGTTGGTTTGGTTTGTTGTGGTTGGTTTGGTTTGTTTTTTTTTTTTTTCCTTACAAATATGGAGGATTTTTGTTTGTTTGGAGTTTGTTTTTTGTTTTGATTTGGTTTTTTGTTGGTTGGTTGGTTTGTTTTGGTGTTTTAGTTTGGGTTTTTTTGGTCTGGTTTGGTTTTTTGTTTTGTTCAGGGTTTTTTTTTTTTTTTTTTTGGTAAAAGATGCTAATGAAAATCAATTTTAAATGCTTTTGTCTTTAGCAGTGCATTTTTTTGGTGGAAAGTTTGTCACAGAAATCCAGAAAATACTAGTATGCTCACGATAAGAAGTGGTCATTCTCTAACTTAAATTGCATGCTCTATTCCTAAACATCTATCTAAAAAGCAGCTTTCTGAAACAGCACAAAACAGCCCAAACTCTCAGGTCTAAAAGTTAAATTATAACATTAAATTAAAAGAAAAAATAAAAACCACTCCTGCAAGCAATACTCTCTCATGATCTAATGTTCTTCATCTTGAAATTTAATTTACAGTGGTGCATCTAGGACCACACATACCTCACGTTTCTATGTTAAGCTCCTATGAAGTTGAAACTGGATGAGGGATTTTCCCTATCTATAAATTGGGTCTCTCCATGAAATGTGAGTTCAGAGAATACAGAAAAACTTGATTCATACATATTAATCCTTCTGTATGTCAAAGAACCTATTACTTTCATATGCTTTTATGCTTCTCACAATGTAGGATAATGGTGCTGTTTATATTAAAACTTAAATATTTTATAGATACAATCAAAAAAAAATCCCTGTAAATAAGGTTAAGGTTCTGAATAAAATGTAAAAACAAAGAAATGTAAATCTTAGCTAGGAAATTCTGGTCTATATGATAATCTTTAGGAATATACTCTTTCTGTGTGCAGTGATTGTATTTGCCTTTTTGAGTAGAGGATCATTTTGTCAACATGAGCTTAGCTGGTAATTCACTGATACTCCTCTCTCATGCTCTGTGTCTCTCCCTGCTTGCACCCTGCCCTTTCTTTTTTCTTCCAGAGACTGTTTGAGGTTGTAACCTAGAAGTGGTGATTATTTGCAGAGGAACTACTATGTATGTGGCCATATTTAGGATCAAAGTTCTTGTTTATGGTTAGGTTATGAGGTGGCTTGTACCACTTTGTCATTCTCTTCATTAGTTACTAATCCTGATGGATTCGTACATGTGTGAGTATATACTTATAAAGTGGGGTTTTTTACAGGTTTTTGATACAAATATCTTGTGGGGATCCCCCCCCCCCCGAAACCCAAACCACATTCTCAATGTTGCATGTCCATTTTCAGTTATGTTTGGAGACCTGTCAGTCACATAGTTTCACTGATATGTGCTATGCTGTATCAGAATAGTTTCTTAGTTAATAAATAAACCAGGGATTGCAAAATCAATGCCCTAAAGAGGTCTATATGAATTCTTCATTATTTCCTTTTTAAGCAAACCTGTAGTTTCATCATAAAAGATACCAGTTTAGCTTGATGCAAACCCATGTTGATAGGCATTAATTATATTATCCTCCTTTATTTTATTAATCAAGTCCTGTATTGGTCAGCTGTTCTGTTTAGGATCGATGTCAGTGTGACAGGCCTATAATTACCCAGGTTGTCTTCTTTGCCCTTTTACAATACTGGGACAACATTTGGCTCTATGCAGTGTCTCTAGTGTTCTGTGATGTATTGAAAAATCAACATTAATGGCACAGAGAGTTCCTTCACATGCTGTTTATGAAACCTTTAAATATAAGTTATTTGGATATACCAATGTCTGCTTTTAGGAGCCACTTTTTAATATTTTTGTGAGCTACTATTAAAATTTTGTCATCATCATCATCAACTGAACATGATGGGAGGCTTTTTACATTAATGGATTTTGGAAATATTTGGGAAACACTTCTACCTTTTGACTAATGTTATTGATAGTTTTCTTCTTGCAGGATCAGGCAAAATCCTGTTCCTGTGCTTCCCATCCATTTGACATGGAAATCACTGTAACATCCCAGGCTTAGCACTAGAGCTGCTGAGTCAGAGGGTGAGAGTGAAAGAGGATGAATTTTGAGGTAAATATTACGTTTATGGTGTTACAGGATCACCTGGAGGCCACAAAAAAGAAGACGTAAATCTCTCTATGGTTTCAGCATCAAATAACTTGCAGCCAAAGTGTAAGATAAGGGACCCTAACAGACATGAAAAAGGGACACATAGAGCCTGGTGACACAACAGTTTTAGTCAGTGTAATGGGAAGGACAAATGTGTTTGACAGCCTGCGCTGAAGCGTTGTACAAGCCTTGTAGCATTGTTTTAAGATAAATGTAACCTATGAACTCATAGACCCACTAATGTCAGTCAGACCTGATGTGCATTTGCTGAATAAGAAAAATATCAGGCAAGGAAATATTTCAGTTAAATTCTTCAGGATAAAAAGCCTCTTTAAAGCTGAGTAATGAGCAATAAACATGATAGAGGGGATGCTTGATGGCCTCCCAGCCTTAGTGCCATGAACAGCTCCATTGTCAATTGTACCCATTTCTCTTAATGTCACTTCTGGTGCTCCAGAGCTGCAGGTCTTCTTGCCAGTGGGGTCCCACAATACATAAACACCATCAAGCTGCTGCTCAGTAGCGGTAAAACCAGGGAAGGCTTCCCATGCTGCTGCTGCGGCTGATGGCCTGGAAAAGGAATGCTTTTGAAATGGGCTGCGGCATTCGCTGCTTCACTTGATTGCTTCCATCTCTGCATCAATCCCTATTTCAACACAGTGTGTTGAATCCTTGTATAAACCACTATAAAATATCAGGTTAAAACAAGCTAACAAAAGGCTTGGGTTTTATCAGAAATATGTACCACTTGGTATTTGACTTTGGTAACTTCATAATGAAAATAATCCCCATTATTTCATGACAATGTACTTTCCCTTTCCTAAGGGGCTAGATCCAAAGTCTGCTATAGCCCAGGGAGGTCAAAGGAGGCATTCCTTCTTCTGGCAATAAAATCTACAAAGACATGATACTGACATAGCTTCTGTTCATGTTAATCATCCTGGAAAGCTCAATTTCATTACAGGAAACAAACAGGCAAACAAATACTGTTTGTACAGTGTTTTTCATGAAGTCAAAGAACATTATCAGGGAAAGACCCTATGAGGGAAAATACATTCTTTTTACAAAACTGTTAAAATCACTTTTTAAGATTTTAAACCTCAGTGCTTGTGTGCCATTCAATTTCACACAAATCTGTAAAAGACTTATAAATTAAATACAGAAATCATAGATCACAACCTTTTTCTTTCCATGTTTTCTAACACAGGAACAAAATTACTTTCACCACAAGGAAATGCACTGACATCTTGTCATCCTGTGTCCTATCTACAGATACAGCCTCTTGTCCCAGGTAGCGTGTTGGTCCAGAAGACAGCATCAGCCTCAGGTACACAGACTTTTGATGTAACTATTAAGACAAAAGAAAATATGTAAGATGGGTAAATCAGAGAAACAGTGCCAGTGTGTTACCAGCATTAATGGCAGAGAAGCATTCTAGAGGTTACTGCTGACATTGTGGAATTAATTCATCACCATAGAAAATAGAGTAAAATTCAGGATGTCATAAAGAGTATAAGGACATTTAGGATTTCTGTATATGGATAATAAATATACATACTGAGATGTGATTCTTTACATCAATAAAAACATTGCAATGGATAAAAATGTTTTGGTTTCTATTGGATTAGGAGAATCTCTAGTTTGATCCTACAAGACAGTAACTGTGCTTATATCTTTGCCATCATGGAAAAGGTACTGCTCACTTTGGGAAGCTGATGATAGGACTGTTGTATTTTTCTTGCAAAGGCTTAAAGGAGAAAGGTAATGAAAGGTAAAGGAAATACAGGAAACTATTCAGCAGGAAAAGCATCTGACTACCAATAAAATTCTGTAATCAGTTAAGGTTGCTGGTTTTCATCCATGAAGCCTTAAATCTAGTTTTTCCTTCCAGCAGTCTCCTTCTCTAGTATGTTATTACCACATTTGCAAATGCCAGTGAGGCTTGAATTGTAACCTTAATATGAAAGAGAGTAAATTTCCAAAACTTTGTACTAAATAGTCTGTTAACATTTAGATATCAAGACATGTTACAGAGCACATCTGGTTTTCTGGACATCTAGGATGTGGGGGGTGAGAGTATATGAGATAGGGTCTGAGAAACAGTGGACTGTTGGTATTAATAATGGATAAATATTTCATTATTCATAGATTGACAGCATGTATAGAAGGTAGTATCAGACCTTTGTGATGTTATTGAAACAAATATTAATAACCATTGCCAAATTTTTGTTGTCATAGTTGCAACTAATAAACCCACATAGTTCCTCTGTCAGCTTTCTCCATGTTTCCCCAAAATTACTGCTACTTGTCTATTTTCTTCCAAGTTCTTGGATCTGATAAGAAACTTGGAATTTTCATGAGCTTTTATTAGTTTATTAACTGTAAAACTATAGCAAGAACTTTGCTGGTTTGAAACTAGCCATTTGATTTCTGAGGATATCATGAAGTATTAAATTCAATCTTTTCATCAACAGTATATCCCCTTTTCTGTAAACCACTGAGACACAGTGTGCTGTGCTTGCATGGGAAGTCACTGCTGCAACTCTGGTTATTCTGTTCCAAACCCGTATGCTGCTAATTTCTCAATTTCTTATCAATAATAATAATAGTCATATTATGTGATTCTGACTTTGTTCTTTAACTTCATTTTACAGTAATATCAACCATTTGACTCGATCAGATTCCTCTTCTACCTTCTGAACAGATAAAAAGGTGATAGTAAGTGGAGACTCAGTCATCTGGTATATTTAAATAGTGCAACTGCTTGGCCTACATTTCCTATCTCATTAAACTGGATGGTAATATCCAACTTTTTGTGGCTTATGGTTGGAAATTTAATGTGCTCTTTCATTACTGATGTACTTCATGCTGCCTAAATTCACATATTATGATCAGTGTTTTTGAAGGGTTTAAACTGTAACCCTCAAATCTGCTTTCTATACTGGCTATAAAAAAAAATAAAATCAAGGAAAAGGAATAAAATTATCTCTAACAGCATGATTGGTGTTTCCTGAACTGGGAAATAATGATTCCAATTAAATTCCAACACACCACACGCACACACACACACACACACCCTGCTTTTATTCCCACTTTAAAGTATCCAAATGCACAATCAGGAGTCATGCCAGGTTAACCAATTGGCTGTTAATGAAACCTCTGTGTGAAGACCCTCCCTAATCTACTCAACCCTCCAGAGATCAAACAGAGAGTTAACAGAGCAGAGCAGGTTATATGTGATGGATGTGTGTGTATAAATCACTTCCTCAAAGCTTAATTGTTCCAATTCACTAGTGGCAACAAACTGCAAAGATTCTCACAGACATGTAACACTCCCTCTTCCTCCTTCTCCTTCGTAAGGATTATTGGCTGAGAGTTGGAACACTCCTGGGAATACAGGTAATATAGTAACAGGGTAGAAAGCAGAAAGTCAAGTAGGGAATAACAGCAAGCATGTAAAAGAAATAATAATGATTTTTGTCTTCTCATAAGCATTTTATTGGCCCTGAGGGAATCCATATTGTTGCTTCAATTTTTGATGTTGTGCAGATAGGTTTGCTTAGATGTTCTAAAAGCAGGTAACATTAAAAGAGACAATGGGAAAAGAATAAATCATGATTAAACAAAGATTTGTAAAATTAATTAATTTGTGAATCGCAAGCTCCAAAATGATACTTATGTCAATTTCTACCAACAATAAATATTTTTTTCTGGTTTGCTTTTGTTATTCTCATAAAATAAATCTATGGAATCTAATAATGTGAAGAACAGTTGGTTTTGTACTTCTTAATATTTCACTTGTGCTTGCATTCTCAGATATCTTTTTAGGAACTAGTCTTAGAGCTCCTACAGAAGAAAAGTTCACTGCTTGAAGATTTCGCTGAGACCAAAGCCATCTCCTTTAGTTTGAGAGAGAAACTACGCTTTTCATTATTATCTCACTGGTTTCAGTAAAAACTATTAATATAACCAGGTATTTGCATTTGAGTGAAATTTTAAATGACTGCACAAATATAATTAAATTAAAATTCTCTTTGGTGTCAATTCAGAAATGATAATTAAATAAACCCTGGGTAATGCAAAAGTAAAAGGTTTTGGTAGTGCAATCACATTGAAGCAGCACCACCTAGAACAGATTACAGTCTAAAAGATAAGAAATAAACTTATGATAATGAAAAACTAGGAGATGAATTCTTGTTTACATTTATCTATTAAATCTACATTAACATGGACTAATGCAAAATGTTTTGCTTCTTGCATTCATTAGTTAAATAAACCCATAAGCCTCCTTCCTAAAGCTTTCTCATCTTAGGCATCTCTGATCTCAGCATGTTAGAAAGCCATTAGATAAAATTTGCATAATTACAAAGCATATAACATTGTCATACTGGAAAAAGAAGACTTGTTAGTAAGAAGAAACAAAAAATAAACTAGTTGCACATTTTCACATTTACTGTATTCTAGATATTGGCTAACATTTGTGGTTATTTAGAGTACACTGTATAGAGATATATAATAGAAATGAAAAGGGTAATTTTTTTTTGTTCTAAGCTATTTAATTTGTAGTCTTTATGCACAGCTTTTGACAATCAAAAATTTGTTATACATGACAATCCACAAGAGATTTTCTAGTATAAAAGAAACTGAGTGAAATCCCTTACAAAACAAATACGTATACTGAATAAATATTAAATCACAATAAGCAAATAAGAAATTGCTGCTTATGCAACAAATGAAAATGGCGTAACTATCCTTATTTATGTAGAACTGTATGCACCATTAGAATTTAATATCTTTCAAAGAATGATCTTTCCCACTGAAATCTGAAACCACTGAAGAGAACTTAAATACTCTGGCAACTACTGAAATATCTGGGCCGTGGAGCACAAAGAAGTCTGTGTTCGGTGCTTAGGATTTCTACATGTACAAAGCAATATAAACAGTGAAATCCAAACAGTTGTAGTAATGTGGCTGTATCTGTCTAGCAAGTAGTAACCAGCAGTGTTCCTCAGGGTTCAATTCCAAGAGAGGTTGTGGAGTCTTCTTTGGAGATACTCAAACTCACCTGGAAACATTCCTGTGCAACCTGCTCTAGGTGAACCTGCTTTAGCAGGGGGGTTGCACTAGATGATCTTTGGAGGTCCCTTCCAACCTCTACTGTTCTGTGATTCCTTGACTCTGTAATTCTAGGGACAGGTCTGTTCAATATTTTTATCAATGATCTGGATGCAGGAGTTGAATGAATCATGAGCAAGAGCATAACTCTTTAAAAGGAACAAGCACTGCTCATTCTTCTCCATAAACAAGGAAGTGTAAGCCACATTTTATAAAAGCATTATTCACTGATGGTCTTGGAGACGCGATTTTAAATTGTGTTTTTGCATCTACGTCTACCAAATTCTAGGACTGCACCCAAGCACTTTCACCCAATTGATGAAAAATAGCAAAACTCTAAACCATATCTTGATGTGGCTTTGTATTTAAAGATTTTACCTAACTGATTAAATTATTCAAAATAAAATACAAAACATTACATTTTGCTTAAGTGCTTAAAAGAACTGTGTAACTCAAGGGATTTTTCATTTGACATGAATGCTCATTTCTGGTACTATGGCTATGTATTGCTGTTTCACTCAATAATAAAACCCCCAAACCTAAAATAATCAATTTTATTCAGTGCTCTGTATGGATAATGATGAATAAACAAAAACCTGTTTAACATTCTGGTTTATTCCTAATGTGAAACATATTTCTCCAAGCACAATTACCGCAAGGTAAGGAATTATTAGATAAAAATCCCTGACTTTACTGTGGTGCAACCCATCCATGTATAAGTATTTCACCAACTTTTACTTTTCTTTACACTTTCTCCTAGAGATAGAGCAGTTTTATTAACTCTGTTATATAAATCAGAGAAAGAAACAACAAGAATTTACAGTGGGAAAAAAAGGCGCTTTTTTACAACTTTCCAAAAAGTCCAATTTGAAAAGCTTTGGACTCTATCGCTTAAAGCATGACTAACACCCCAAGTATCCCAAAATAAAGGTTCTTATATCTCCCATACAATGATTTCTCATCCAAGGTCTTGAGCAAGGGAACTATAACGTGAAAAAAAAAAAATAAAATATGGACTTTTGTAGAAAAAGTGTCATTTGAATTATCTAATATTACACAGAAAGGAATGTGATAAAAAAAGCAGTGTATCTAAAGAACCCAAATATTCAGTTTCCTTAAGTACCAGATACCTAGAAATTGCTTATTAGGAACAGGATAAGAGTCCTTTGCTACACAACTTTGTTTCTGTTTTTTCTGTGTGTTGAAAGAAAAAGAAGAGATTACATTGAAGATATTATATATGATTCTGTAATTAAAGACTGCATCATAATGTACTGTGCATCATAATGCACAAATGCGAAATCATAATGTTCAAGTACTCCAAAAAAAAAGGCTGCATACACAGCTGTGGTTCTGATACCTGAATACTTGATTCTGTGTTACAATATTTTTGAATGTTTACATTATTTTACATATAACTGTCTTTCAAAAAACTTGGCAAACAGAAATTCCTTCTAATAATTCTTAGAAACACATTTCCTGGAAAAACAAAAAAAAAACAAAGAAAGACAAAAAAACCCAAAATACCTAGCTTGAAAGATATGACTAGCAGAATGTTCCAAAACTTTAGTGTGTGAAAACAGAAACAGCTAGATGAACCTGGGGTAATTTTAATTAAAAATGTGAATCAATGAGTGAGAAATTGCACTTTGTTTCTTAAACATGAAAAAGAAATTCTTCATATTTAATCTCTGAGTAGCTAACGTCCTGAGACTGAAGAAATTTGGCATTTAAATGCCCTCTGGAGGAACTTTGATTTCTCCACTGATGACAGAGAAAGCCTGGACACCAAGCTTAGACTTGGCAACTACCATTAATATGACCAAGTCATGCAAGCTAACTCTCTCTCTTCATTTATATTCCGAATTTTAAAGGTGAATATGAAGTTTGCACTGGTGTAAGTATGAATTCATGGATGAACTAATACTTATTTTATTAGGAGAAAGCTATTAATTACTGACAATTATGTTTGCAATGAAAATTGAAAACAAATTGCAATGAAAATTGAAAAAAATATGTTAAGTAGTTCTTTACTCCAGTTTCAGAAATACTGATGCTTTATTTACATATATCAGTTCCTTATTTTGTGTAGAGACAGTATGCTTATGTGGATTCATATGAATTTACATACTTCCATACAGAAGTTTTTTACTCCATACATTAAATTATTTTCTAAGTGAGTTATTTAGTTTATTTAAGGCTACATATGATAAGCATGAGTGTCATAACTTCACGGAACTGAAAGCTTGACAATCAGCACTTTGAAAGAATGGTTAGATACTAAGAAATGCTACAGAATCAATGGAGCTTTCAGTTAAATTCCTTGCATCTTCCCCTTAGTGAACACACCAAAAGGAATGATCCTCCTGTTGACTGAACTGCAACATACTGCTATGTTGAAACAAATTCTACATATCTTCTGTGAGAGAAAGTCTTTTATCCACTGCCTCTAAGTCTGGGATATCTGCTTCCCACTCAGCTAAGGAATTTCCTATCCTCTCTGATATGGTGTTTAGCAAAATCTTTCTAATGACACACTGAACTCCAAAATGTTCCTTCTGCCAAGCTACCCGTTAAGGAGGATTTGGCCTTTGTCCCACACAATTTGGCTTTACTCAGTTTTCAGTATTTGTGAGTAACAGAAAGGTAGCCTGCTTGTCTGTTCCACCTTTTTAACAGGACATAAAATATATTAAGCACTAACATGGAAAGAAATAGATTAGCATTTCACAGATATTTAGAATTAAAGACTGCTTAGATCATTAGTGTTATTTATTGTACATCAAATATATTCTGCACATACAGTTCACCAATTACCCTGGGAGTAGGAATAATTTCTGCTTTGCCTAGATTTTATTCAAATGCATTAAATCTTGAGATAATATCTACAGATGGAGAATTCAACACTTTTCTCTAGAGTTGTCCTAGTTTATTCCAGTGTTTAAGCAACCTTCATGATGGAAAAGTGAACCTTATTTCCAATCTGTCTAAAGTGAATTAGCTCTTTCTACAATTTCTCAACTAAAGAGCTTTTTAGTTCACAGTAATTTCTCCCTGTAGTGATACACTATAATCAAGTGCAATGTATTGCCCTGCCTATCTTGCATAATCCATAGACTTTATCAGCAGTGATTTTAATTTTCTTCCAAATTACAGATGATGAAAATATTAGCTATAATCAAAATATCATAGTACCACAGAGTGTTCAGACAGACTTTCTCTCAAGGAATTTATATATCTATTTGCCTTAGAATCACCTAAAAATGTCTTGGTTCGAAATAGTCTTTCTGTCAGTGCTCTGCTATTTGTCAAACCAGATGAGAATGGAGATGAAACTTGTATGATGGGAAAAGGATAAAGAGAAACAGCATTTTGGCATAAAGGTTAAGCATAGCATTTCTTTTCCTTAACTGGAACAAAACAGTAACAACATGAGATCTGCCTTCCTCAGGCATTAAACATAGTCAAAAGTACTTCAGTTTACTTTCAGATCACTAGAGTTAGACTATGCAATTTATTAGAACTGGATTTTGTTTGGTTTTGTTTTCTTTTCAAAAACCTCTGCTTGGTAGAATATGTCAATATTACACATATGCAAAAACCATGTGTACCCTGAGAATTATTATCAAGGAAAACAATAAATTTATCTACTATAAAGATAAATAATATACATGTGCTAACTGAAATATTTTTCGTATTTAAAATCATAAAACTAGCCTCTAGAGTCAAATTCTTTAGAGTTTTTTTCCTTTGGTTAAACAATAAAAAAATGTTAATATTTTAAGTACTCCACCAGAGGGAGTTCTGAGTAAAACAGAAAAATTAACCACAACCATGAACCCTTGGAATAAGAGTTTAAATAAGCAACTACCACAGCTTACACTTTTTACTGAGCACTAAAATTTTTAATCAAGCTTATGTTAAGAAAATGTGTTCAGTAACTATAGATTAAACTTTCAAATTTCAGAATTCAAATTTCCAATGTTCCTAAACACTGCTATAAGGGGGAATGAAATGCAGCTATGTGTTACTGACTCTGATCTTTGGTAGCATGAGTATTTTTGAGTAATTACTCAAGTAAATTAAACTATAAATTAAATTAACTATAAGAGTCGAGTGACAGTCTTTTATCATGAGCACTGCAGTGATATAGAATATCCTCACAAATTCAGATTTTAGCACCATCAGTGCTAAGTGGCAGATTTCCCAAATACCTTCATCCCACAGAAAAGCCCCAAGGAATATCCCCACAGTCCTCTACATCTTGCTCTTTGTAAAGTTTTCCTTATAGAACACACTCAGATTATACCAAAACATCCAACACTGTAAAACATTAGCTAAACAGTTTAACACTAAGTATGATGTTAATATGGCACCATTTTAAACAAATCATTCTAGGGATTACAAGTGAAGATAAAATATATGAGGAGATATGAAGGAATATACAACACAAAAAAAAGCTGAAACGATCTTAACAACAGACTGATTTTACAAGTACACTTTCAATTGCCAGCTGGTATAAATCAGTATAGCTCTAATAACTTTAATGAAATTATGTCAGTTTAAATTAGATTATTTTTTTTAATCTAATTACTTTTTTACTAAATGTAATAATGATCTCAAAATCAAGTAAGGCTATTTCCTTCTAAGGAGTAACTGATCCTTCTTCCTTAGAAACATGTTTTAATTTCTGAAGTAATTCAGAAGCAATCAGCTTTCAAACAGCCTTTTGAAAATGCAATTCCAAAATATTAGAAATTATTAAAAGGAATCACTCAAAGAGGGCTTTTCTTCTTCTTGCCTTCTTTCTTATCTTTCCTTTTTATTTTTTGAGCCACTCCTCTTATGCTGTAAGAGTTTCTCTTTGCCACTAGGCTGCAAGTCCACTGGGTGGCACAAAAGTGAGGTCACATATAAATGGGATCATAAAGAGATAAGACAAGCCTGATCATGAAAAAAGACAAAGAATCTCCAGAAGAGGGGTGGGGGTTAGATATAACTATTAGTTGAAAAGTGTCATCTTTACCTAGAGGAATGCAACTATCCCTAACTGATAGAAGTTAGCCATTCCCTAGGAAATGTAAACCCTTGCAACAGAAATGTAAGTACATGTTTTTAGAAAATATGAGAAACATTTTTATGAGCTTTTTAAGTACTGAGGTTAACCAGTTTCTCACATACATTTAGAAACTAACAAAATTCTTGTTTGTGCTGCTTTTGGTGGGGATAATTTTCTTCATGGAAGCTACTAGAAGGATGAGGTTTGGATTTGTGCTGAAAACAGTGTTGATAACAGAGGAATGTTTTAGTTATTGCCGAGCAGCGCTTACACAGTCTCAAGGCCTTTTCTGCCTCTCACATCATGGCACCTGTGAGGACGCTGGGGTTTCACAAGAAATTGAAAGGGGACACAGATGGGACAGCTGACCCAAACTGACCAAAGGGACGTTCCATACCATATGATGTCATACTCAGCATATAAAGCTGGGGAAGAAGAAGGCAGGCAGGGCATTGGGACGGAGGGCATTTGGCTTCTCAAGTAACTGTTACCTGTGACAGAGCCCTGTTTTCCTGGAGATGTCTGAACATCTGCCTGCCAATGGAAAGTAGTGAATGAATTACTTGTTTTGCTTTGCTTGCATCTGTGTCTTTTGCTTTACCTGCTAAACTGCCTTTAACTCAACCCATAAGTTTTCTTACTTTTAACTTTCTGATTCTCCCCACTGAATCCCACTGGGTGTGAGTGAGCAGCTGTGTGAGGCTGAGCTGCTGAGCTGGGCTAAACCACAACAGGTGACTACAGTCACAGCAGAATTAAGACGAATTCCATAAAAAAAAAAAAAAAAAAAAAAAAAAAAAAAAGTTTTTCAAAAGGGGGGGGAATTAAAAAAAAAAATGGAAA
>JAAGNO010006647.1:142200-178780 GCA_033439905.1 Ceryle rudis | reverse complement strand
TACACTGTGAGTTTTCCCTCTGCTTTTTACCCTCCAATATTTCTATTACACACATTTTTCTCCTTTTCCCAGTATTCTACTCCAATTGTTTTTAGCTTTTTCTATGCTCAAGGAAAAGACTCCTGACAGAAAACAATTTGCTTGTTACTTTTTATTGAAGCATTGATATTCATGGATAGTTGTCCGTTAAGTGTTTCCTCTGAATATCTGCTATAGAGTAAAAAAAGGTTGAGTAGGTCATGAGTGTAAGCATGTGAAGAGCTAGTTTTGGAATTAAAAAAAAATAAAAATGAAAGACTAGACTTTTGCACCTGTTCTGTATTTTAAGTTTATTATTTACACTGAAGACAATGATGCTGAATATGCAAATTCCAAGACCATGGTCATAGATCCAAATATGGTAAGTTCCATCTTTGTCCAGAGACAAAGTATTTGTAGATGAGATTAATGGAGGATAAGTATCTTATTAAAAGAAAATACATTAATAATGAAAAAAAAAGTCTTAAAAAGGTCATTACCAGGATAAAAGTTGAACCTTTAAAGCGTTAAACTTTGGGTCATTCCAGTTAACCATAGAGATGAGCATGAAATTCACTTCATTTCACTTCATTTCACACAACTACAATTTCGTCACCTTTAATTCCATTCTTACATATACTCTTATGTGTGCCTATGGCATCATCTGTCTCACTTTATAGTTGAGGGATTTGGATTAATAAATCACACCTCTTTTCTTCTTTGGTTCTGCAGGACATGATTAATTAAAATACTAACTTCTACATAACTCTATAATATAGACATCTGCAGATGTCTATATTGACATATAAACATATATATTTGGTCAGATAAATCCTGTCTAAAGCAACATATTCAACAGCCCCACTTTTTTTTTTTTTATTTTCCTAAACCCCACTACATGTGAATTTCTAAAGACAGTCGAAGTATAAGGTTTCAAATTCAGAGTGGCATGTACAAGTAGACAAGCTTTGAAACTTCAGTCAAATACCATGTGCAACAGCTGAGCTTAGCAGCAAAAAAGCCCCAGTCCTGTTTTTATAATGGTCATACTGACAAATCCTCTGTGTTACAATAACCATATGGATGAATACAGTAAATTAAAATTGAAAGCCAACCAATGTCACTTCCTTCCCTACATCGCAGAAAACATAAGTGTGCCTTTGTACAAGACAAGAATTGTTTTGCCTCAATTTATTGTGTGGGTAAATCTAAATCATTAATCAAGTCCCTGCTTAGTCTTAATGCCAACTTTTGCTCCTAACTTTGAAGATTTCATTCCAGAATTTCAGACAAGTCAGACCAGAGAGCTATGTACTTCTCACACTTGATCAGCTGGGTCATCTATATCTAGGGGAAAGGGTGGTGATGAAGTCAAACAACAGTGCAAAATAATTGCTTTTTCTCTTTTTATATAGAAAAAAAAAAAAAGGAATTGTGTTGAAATGGCTAAGTCTTCAAAAGGCCATTTTGCAAAACAGAAATACACTTAAAAGCATATAATCTTTAGCTGGAGGCCAGGCTGAGTATGTTTCTGATTATGCTGGTGACCCTCACCCTAAAATCCCTTTGTAGAAATGCCTTTATTCTAGACAACAGCCTGACTCACAAATGATCTAACAGATTTCACAGCACATAAATTAAGACCTAATAAATTATTTCAAATTCAGACTCCTTAATTACAGAATCAGTGAAGCATTCCATTTGCAATTGCAATTATCTAAACAATTAATAAATACAGCTAAAATGTGGCATCACAGAAAAATATTTGATAGCTATTTACTATGGAAAAGACAGGCTAAAATGTTAAGCACTGTCTAAAACTGGTAAGACCGTTTAAAACCTATTATTCATGGTTGGTCTAGATACTAGAATAGGAACATTTAATGATATAAGCTTAGCCAAGTGTAAGTGTCAGATATTAACCTCTGTTACTGATTAATTTTTATACTTATTTAGAAATGTTCCATTTTTCTACCTCTTTTACAGTGTGGTAATGTACTTGCTCTGTCAGGCAACATTTTTGAAATGTATAATATATATCATAGGTGTTAAATATGTAATTCCAAATTATTGATTGGAATTTGTAGATATGGAAAGAACAATTGTACAATTAGGAAATGTACTTTGTAGTTTTGGCTGTGGCTATATGGGGATGGCTCCAGTGTAAATGTTCAGTGCCAATGTAAAGGGTATACATTTATATTCTCATCTTCCATATAAATCTAATAGTGGGAATGCATATCATCTATAAAATATAGAACAGTTTGCCCTCTGCACATAATGGTGTTTCCAAAATACCCTAATTCCATTTTCTTCCCCATGCCTAGTAGCAAAGATCAAATGGAGGAAAAAAGCTAAGGAAAATGCAGTTGTTGCTATCACTTCACTTATTTCAGATATTCAGATATCTGCAATGAGAACATTAAGCTGGCTATCAACAAGTGGATCTGTACTGTGTGTAGGTATAAGGTGCTTCTGTACCAATACTTTGTATTGTCTCAAACACTGTTAGTGACCAGTAATAACACTGCTGCCCCCAAAGTCTGTATAATTTCTTACAATTTCATTGCATACAATGCAGTAGGGCTGTATTTATTTCAAAAACAAAACAACAAAACAACAAACAAAGAAACAACTCCCCCCCAAAAAAAACCCCAACAAAACAAAGCAAAAAAACCCAAAAACAAAAACAAAAGGCACAAAAAAAAACCCCAAACCAACCAAAACTCCCCAAAAAACTAAATGGAAAGTGGAAACAAGAATATAATAGCTGGGTTTTTTTTGTTGGCTGCCACATTTAGGTGTCTTCCAAGTCAGATAATGCATTAATTTGAGATGTTGTTGAGACCTCAGGAAGTGTGGGGCTAGTTGTTTTACTACCAGATACAGCGAGGGCTGATTTCAGAGTGCTTAGGAGCTTTCAGGACTTCTGTCACTTCTGTTCAAGTAATGGGTTCTGGGTTCCTTTACAATTGTTGCGTGTAGGGCTAAAGCAGCTCTTGGGAAAAGGACTTGGGAGTCCTGGTGGACAGCAGGATGACCATGAGCCAACAGTGTGCCCTAGTGACCAAGAAGGCCAATGGCATCCTGGGACGACTTAGGAAGAGTGTGACAAGCAGGTCCAGAGAGTCTCCTTCCCCCTTCTACTCTGTTCTGTGTCCAGTTCTGGGCTCCTGATTCAAGGACAAGGAGCTACTGGAGAGGGTCCAGAGCAGGACCACTAAGATGATTAAGGGCCCAGAGCACCTACCATATTAGGAAAGGCTGAGAGAGTTGGGTCTGTTTAACTTGGAGAAGAGGAGGCTGAGGGGGGATGCTCATAAATATCTAAAGGGTGAGTGTCAGGAAGATGGCGCCAGGCTCTTCTCAGTGTCTAGTAACAGGACTAGGGGCAATGGCCATAAACTGGAAAACGGGAGGTTCAACCTCAACATGAGGAAATACTTCTTCACTGTGAGGGTAGCAAAGCACTGGAACAGGCTGTCCAGGTGGAATCTACATCTCTGGAGACTGTCAAAAAACACCTGAACTTGTTCCTGTGTGATCTGCTCTAGCGGGGGGATTAGACAAGACGATCTTTAGAGGTCTCTTCCAACCCCTACCATTCTGTGAGGTCTTGCCATTACTCTTTCCAGATTTTATGAGATAATGGACTTCTGGTAAAAGAGTGATAAAATAATCCGTTCACCTGACTAAAATAATAGAAATTAATCTGTTTTAAATTTATGGTGGTCCAGCAGAGTAATCTTACATATCTCAAATACAGCATTCTTGTTCATGCAAAGTCTGTATGCTTTTTTAGGCATAGATTGTTCCACACAAAACCTGAAATAACACATTGGTTTTGTACCATAAATAACATTTTCAACTTTGCACATTCACCCCTGACACGGTCACTATGTTAAGCCTTCTTGCTATGTATCGATCGCATCTGAAATATTCCACAGGAATATAAGAAATCTCATACCGTTCAGACTTACGGCCAACATGACCTCATACTCTACTTCTGACAGTGGCAACAGAGCCTGAACACCATCTGTGTCCACCCATCTTCTCTTCATCATCCACCCCAGTTTTCATCCCTCCCACTTTTCTTTTTTTCTTAGTCGTGTATTTAGTGATGCTTGTTACAAGGGCAGAAAAAGTTCTATGGAGCATTTATTGAAAAAGGATTTAGAAATGTGCGTTACGCAGAACACCTTTCTGATGGAAAAATCCTTCCACTGAATTAACAATACTGCAATAGGAAATCTTTCTAGAGTCAAATCCTGTGGTCTTTTTTGAGTCCAAGCTTTATCCTGGAGTGGATGGAAATTAGCTTCAGTAATAACAGAGTAGTTCTGAAGTTTATCCCTTTGTAAAGTCATTTGTAGCTTTTCACATATTGCTGTAATAGGCATTAATTTCCCTTTTTACTCTTAGTGTACACTGGAAGTTGTGTGTTTTATGGAATGCCAAAAAAACAGACACAAATCGTCTATTAGCATTTGGATTACACAGTCTTCTAAAGGTGGTTAGATTTTCTTTGCCAAATATGGTATGCTCCTTTTAATCCAGCTTGCTAGGAAATAAACAACATCAAGCTGCTATACATGTTGCCTTTTCATTTTAATTGTTGCCATTTTATAAGGAATGCACACAGGTCCTAATTTGCACAAAGAACTTACTGTACATTCATTTGCAATATCAAATTCCATGTCTTGGTGGAAATTATACTTGCAATAATGCTTTGTGTCATAAAACTGCAGTGTATTATTTATTATACACCCTTAATCTTATTACATTCAGTTACTGAACTTGGTTTTAGCAGACTGAAACAGCAAGAGAAGCATTTGTGCTAAAAGTCAAGGAGAATCATAGCTTTTAGACAGGGATAATTCACACCTTGTTCAAGTCATAGCTAGAAGGTGGACACCCTCCTGAGCTGCAGATGAAGAAAGGGAACAAATAGCTCATTTTTTACTGAATCCAAAAAGACTTTCTCGAATAAACTATTATCAGTAGGGTCAGTAGCTGTTCAGCACCTCTGAAAATGGATTCTTTCAAATCTCCAGTTATGAACACAGTGTGGAGGAACCAAAAAATTAGTTGCCAAATCTGGCTCTCTAGGACTTTGGGAGTAATTTGTGCTGTGTGGATACTTCCATCAATGGATTGTGGAAACATGTAGAGTTGCAACACAAACTTCTCCTCTGGGAGTCAGGAATTTCTCTGGAATTTTGATCATTGCTATTTTAATAGATGATCATTTGTAAAAAGGTAACAAAGATGCAATGGCTTTCTTTACTGTTGTTAGAAACCTATTGAGTAGTACCTGTTATTAGTGGCTCTATCATACTGATTAAAGCTCAAGACTTGTTCTTCTTACAGCACCTACTCATTTCCTTCTAGGAGCATAAGACAGTTTCTGACAAATGCTCAGAAAGTCTATGAAATAAGAGAAAATAAAAATCAATCTTTAGAGACCCTTCTGTCTGAATTATGAAGCAGTCTGGTACACTGAGTAAGAAAATGGAAAAATTAACCTAAAAGCCAAACTCCTGACCTCAGCTCACAGAGAGAATCATATGGAATGGTAGGGGTTAGAAGGGATCTCTAGAGATCATCTAGTGCTCTGAATTTTCTGTGTTAAAGAATCTTTACTTCAATTTTACATCTCAGTTTCATTCCAGTAGCCTGTACTAGGAACCAGACTCTGTCTATGAACCCAGAGCATTTGTAAGAAAGATGAGGGCAACTGTTTATAAACGTGTTTAATCAAGCACATGAACAGACTAAAGTGGAAAATGCAGAGCTGTATTTGTGTTGAAAAAGTAGCACCTAAATCTGCTTTGCCATGCTTGTATAACAATGTAATTACACAGTAAGGTTTGTCCATTAAAAGACCAACACGTCTATTGGAAAAATTGTATGTCCTTAGATTGACTGTGCCTCTAACTGCCTATGACCGATGAAGTGTGTTTTCTTCTTTTAAAATGGCATTCACAGACATGATTATAATTTTTATTTTAAGAATACAATTGTGTATTCCTCATACATCTAAAATGCACAGTGAAAACAGCAAGAACACTGTATTTGCAAGGAATGCAGGAACCAAGACTTTGTAGTTGTTTTTCTTTTTCTTTCTTTTAATGCCTAAGATGTGTACTAATAGGGTTGCTTTAACATTATCTGACTTTATGATTTATATGTATTCTTTTTCACTGAAAGCATCTGTACGAGAATAATAAGAATGTTTGGATAGATACATTCTCTGTGTTAACTTCACTGTCCCTAACAGAGTTAAACAAGGAAGAAAATTGAGTATAGATTTTTTTTTCCACAATCATACTTTAGACTGATGTAACTGCAGAAAACAAAAGCAATCCTAAAAAACCCTAAAATCTACCAGAAACGTCTAACATATAATTTGATCTTCTTATGCTATTTGCTTCAATTCACAATAAAGAAACATTTCTGCTTCACTAGCATCTGCTATGTATCACTGCAAATGATTGCGTACAGCAGCACAGGTGCCTTCAGAAAAGGAGTATATACTGTTAGGAATATACAAACAACTATATTTGAATTTATAAGTATCATCATTCCTTCTGAATAATGTGAACTGTTTAAACAAATAATCCTTTTGTAAGTGTTTGTTGTAGAAAACCATATTTTCTTTCCCAGAAAATTACATACAGCAATGGCTGACGACAGTGGTGATTTGTCAACCATGGCATCCAAAGAGATGAGCGCTTCGGGGTTTTGTATAGAAAATGGAAAAAAAGAGGCTCTGATACCCAACTAGAAAGCACTTGTGAAAACAGTCTGAAAAGAAAATCAACAAATACCTACTGCAATGCATAGATTAAGGTTAACCTCTAAATGACTGTTGCATGTGATGTTTGCCTCCAGTCACTCTTTCATCAAGGCACCAGGAAGACAGTTTCATATTTACATTTGGACACCTGAGCAGCTCAATACCTCAGAACTGCTCTGCATAGTCTATGAAGAAAGAGGGGTTTCTACAGTCCACTGTGCTTCTGGGAGCTCCCTTCTTGTGGGGTGAGCGTGAGAACCTGCTGCAGCACAGAGTGGAGACTTGGACACATCACAGCCAAGTTCTACACAAAAAAAAAAAGGAATTGTCTCAACCCACTTAGATTCCCCAAAGTCCCATTCTTACGGGCTTTAGGATTATTGCTATTATTTAGTTTGCCTCATAGATGTCTCATGAAGGAAAATAACCTCTGCCTTTGAGAAAGAAGAGTTGGTGAGTGATCTAGAATATCCCTCTGAAACTCCCACAGGCATGCCATTGCTGCCACTCCTGATGTCTTGGTGCTCAATCCAGGAGTACAATTTACCAACCTGATTCAGACATCATAGTTCAAAGTACAATGAACAGGTGAAGATAGAAAGGTTTGAACAGCCAGCACATCAAACTGGACAGTGTCCTATGAAACAGCTGTTCTACTGGCAGTGGGATTATTGGCAGTTTATGGCATCTAAGAAATGTCAAAAAGAGGGGTGCCTGTGAAGTTTGGTGTTTTATCTTGGGCTTAGATGCTTACTTGCAGCCATGACTTGGATGTCTCTGAAGGCTAAATTAAAAACCAAACCAAACCAAACAAACAAAACCACAGAAAACCAAAAAAACCAAACAAAACCACAACAAAGTCTTACAATAAAACATGTCTTAGAGTGCAGGCAGCTATTTCATACACATTTTAGGGTATAGCCAGAGGAAGCAGAGCTACATACCTTTAACAGAAATGCTTAGTGGCTACAGAGCTTTCTGAGGCTCTCAGATGACTGGCTTTTACGTCTTATGTGACTAAGGAGGGGAAGCAATAGGTGGGTTAGCTTTGAAAGCAAATTATTAGGTTACTTTGCTGAGGGAAGAAAGTTTGGGGGTTCCAGTAATTTCCTTGGTATTTTTGCTTTTATCCAGTTCTTGCTTAGTATAAAATACATAAACCTTGCAAGTTCCTGTGTGAACTAAACTGCCATTTCAAGGTTTTATACTTTGTGCCTGAAAGAGATCCGTTGCAGCATACATCTGGCTTCAACTTACTGCATAATAACACTAAGAACTTCACAGCATTTCTGTATGGGATATTTAGCTTGTAGAGACCAGTGATTTTAGGCATGGTTGCAATAACCTACAGACAAACCCCAAATTAAATGTATTAGTGTGTCCATTTTTTGTTCAGCTGTTTGTCCCTACAGGGCTTTCCTGTGTAAAAGCATCAGCGCTACTTCTGCTGTTTCCATGACTTGAGATAACCAGTGGATTCTGCTGTATCAGCATACTGCAGGCATTGCCTGTGGGAGTCCGTCTCCTGAGAGAGATTCATTTCTCTTACCCCCCAGGCTCTCATGGGACTTCATGGTAACACAGTCTGTTGTTCTATGCTTCAGGCAAGATTCATGAAACCTTTAGAAATCCATGATAGAGATGGTTACTTCTGGGCTACCCCCACTGGGGTAGCTTTTTATAGTCCACAGAGACTAGCATTTCAACAAGCAATTAATCACTTTCTAATCTTTGGGTGAATCACACTCTGTTTTATTACCTGACTAGCTCAGGTGCAAATGTCTGTGTTTGGCCAGAGTTTTCCCACCCTTCTGTGCCTTGTTGAAATGATTATTTCAAATGACTGCTGAGCAAATGACTGCTATCACCCTGTGCACATTTGGAGGGAGAGGTGGTAAAAAGAAGAGGTTATGTGACCTTTTCTCTCCATCAGATGCTAGATATAGGCTCAGGATCATTTGAAAACAGTAAAGGCTGTGCTGCCTTCCCAGCCAGATCAGCAAGATCCACATCATTATGTTTGTCACTATTGGCCTGAGAAAAATATGCAGAATACTTCTTTATTTTAGATGCTTTGATGCCATCTGCATCTTTATAACTCCTGATGCTCACTTATCACCCTTCATAGTTCCGTATCCAGTTGCAGGGATTTTTTTGTGTGCATCAAGAATTTGTGATGGCTAAAAAAGTGGCGAATTTTGCTGAAAAAAAAAGGAAAAATGTAGAAAAAATCAAAGAAGAGCTTTCTGAGACACCTTCTCCAAATGACTCCAAAGTTTTCTCTAAATGTGTTTGTTATTCTGTACTGCAGTATTGAAATAACTTCAAAATGCAAATAAATATCTTGTCCAATACCAGCCAGTGTCTGTAGTGCTCCTGACGTACTCATATGTGTAAAATATTCAAATGCTTCTGGAATGGCATTAGTTAAAACATTCCCTTGGTTTCTCTATTTACCTGGGTTTTTTTTGAGCACAGTGCAATATTGATGCTGTCAGTTAATACAGAAAGTCACATCAGCAGCTCGATGAGAGTTAATCACAAATAATGGCACTGTTTAAAAGAATGAGCCTTATAATCTGCATAGATTGTTTTGTGCTTTGATATATTTTTATTACAAAACCAAATAATTTTCCCTCAGCATTTGTTAAACTATAGATCACTCCTAACATAAAATTACTGCAAGGAGACTGTTTATATATTGCCACTCTTCAAAATCACATAACTAATGGTTACAACTGAAACTTTATACTGGCCTTTTTCTTTTTTTTCCAAATAAAACTATTGTAACTGCATAATTTGAAGCACTTTCTTTAAATTGCAGCTTGTTACCTATCTTCTGCAATGACATGTTTTTAAATGACAATAATTCAGTGCTTTTAAATCTGATACTCTCCACTCTGCTAGCACTAGGGCTCCATGCTAGATGTCAGTGGCATTCCATGTAGGCACAGGAATCTCCACTAATGAACCTGAAGCAGATGAGGGTCATCGTTAATGTTTGACTGTGTATTTACAGAGGGAGGTCTGATGGGGAGTGTGGGCAAAAGTAATAGATCTCCCACCTTGCTTCCTTAGCCATAAACACTGCTTGAGAACAAGTGGCTTGTGTTTGGCTATACACTTAGATGGATTTCAATCAAACTAATGACCAAGTATCACTGAATTTCCCGAGGCACATGAAATTTTAAAAAACTTTTTTTTTCTTTTTTTCCTGAATAATATTTTTTTTGAACCTGATGCAACACAAAATTGGATCACAAGCATGTCACTCACTAGCAGCAGGAAAGGACTACATTTCACAGGCTGGTAAATTAGAGGGCAAATTCATGTGAATTCTGCAGGAGAGAGGATGGGCACTGAGCAGCTACCCCAGTGAGGAGACACCTGATTGTAAAACTACCACACTGCCATCTCACATACCTATGTGCACCACCTAGTTTCAAGGGGCAGGGAATTTAGCAGGGAATCAGCCCATTGACTTCACCTGGCTTTAGATCAATGCCACCTCTTTTCTATAAATCCATGAAACCACTGTGAGAGGGTTTAAAAAGTATTACTGGATATCCCGTTTCCACTTTTTGCAGAATGGCAATTATTTGGCAAAGCAATATTCAGTTTAGTATTACTTCAGTAAAGCACAGTTTTCATTAGCTTTGGTGCCCTTTATCTGTCTTATAACATTTTTGTAATAAGGGTGGTGTGAAAATATTCACTGGAGCTACTGCTAAAGCTACTTGCAGTATGCCACTTTAAAGAAAGTGAAGATTTGGTTGTGGTTTTTTTTACCCCTGAATATCATTGCTTCTGAAATTAGACCTTATTTATGTTGGATAAAATCAAACATGCCATGGAGCACAGTGCTGGACAACAAAGTGATAAATATTCTTGAATCCCACCTATGTTTTAATTTTCATGGTGAGTGCCAGCAGCCAAGTTGGGTGATGGAAAGCTGTGTCAGGGCAGACAGTGGCGCAGGCAGTTCACAAGTAAATGCTGTTGGTTTCATGTGGTGGTGATGAGCACTGAGCTGGGGGCGGGGGGGAAGAACATGACTGTGTGTGTTCATGGGGTTGTAAGGGCCATCATGTTTCACAGATTCCCAACAACAAATTCTGACAAGTGAAAAATGTTTGATTTTTAAAAGTCACACAGCTCGCCTTTTTTAAACACTTTCAGTATTTATTTAACCTAGTAAATAGGTTTATTAGCAAGATTCCATTCTTTGTAGTTTAGGTAATGGATTTACCATATGTTTATGCTTTAAGGACTTGTGTAAGACTGCTAACACCTATTTCTCCACCTCCTGTCTCAGGGGTTAAGACCTTGGTATGTTGCCAGTTTACTGCTGTGGTCCCTTCCCCTTGTATAATTACAGTCATTCCCAGAGTGAAGGAAATTCCCTGAGCTTTTGCCCTAACTAGCCACGATGTTTCACTACAGAAAGGCACTTCTTTAAAAGAAGAAAAGTAATAAAACTTTCACATTATTAACTTTTTTCCATTTAAAAGATGCTGAAAAATGCCATTTTACCACATTAAAGACCTTTACATGAGACTCACCATTGGCTAATGAGCCTTGTTGTACAATCTACCACATGCAACTGCCTTCAAGTGCTGCTTTTAACTTAACCTTGATGTAGTGCCAGGAATGTGAAAAGGATATACTTTGATGGTGGAGGCAGTCCTCTTCCTCCCTTACCCCACCTTTTCTGTATTGATACACTTCAAAATATCTGTAAGATTTAAATTTTACTGTTTAATAAACTACTTTATATCCCATAAAGGATGAATGAGTAATTATCTGTCCTATAGAAATAAGCAAGTAGATCAGTTATTTAGAATAGATATCATAAGAAGCTATTAATACTTTTTACTTGCACAGTGACTTTCTTCTTGCAGATACAAAGCAGTTCATAAACATCTTCACAACTTCCCTGTGAAGAAAGGATATTCTCTGCTTTATCATTGCTAAAACTAGTTCAGTGACTTTACAGAAGATGACACAGAATATCAACATCAGAAACAGGATCTGAAGAATTTTTACTTGCAGTTCCCTATTTGATTGATATTGATTTCCACCCATCATTGGAGTGAACTATTGTGATGGCAGTGCTACTGGAATTTGTTTAAATTTCATGACCAGATGTGTTCTTCAGAGAAACACACATTTGATTGATATAATAATAATAATTATAACACAGCTAATATTCTGAAGATACTTTGGAGACACTTACCTGACATTGCTCTTTCCTTAACTAAAATGACTACAATGTTGAAAATTACTCATAAAGTTTCCATGAAGACTATTTATACAAATGTCAATTTTCTTAATCGTTATATAGTTCAGTGATTTAATTTCTGTCTGTTATTTCCTTGACTGC
This sequence comes from Ceryle rudis, assembly GCA_033439905.1. Lineage (NCBI taxonomy): Eukaryota > Metazoa > Chordata > Aves > Coraciiformes > Cerylidae > Ceryle > Ceryle rudis. Next base: position 166,580 of record JAAGNO010006647.1, on the reverse strand, counting down.
ATACTCCAAACATATAAAAGCTGTTACCTAGATGCTTTAATTTTCCATCATTTGAAAATTTTGCGAATGAAAGGAGTGCCTGAAATTCTTCAAAACATGACATGAAAAGTCCTTCACAAAGGTTATATTCAAGGATGAAATGAATGACGGAGCATGGGAAAATCATAGAATCATAGAATGGTTTGTGACGGAAGGGACATTAAAGATCATCTTGTTCCAACCCCCATGCCATGGGCAGTGACACTTCCCACTAGACCAGGTTGCTCAAATCCCCATCCAGATTGGCCTTGAAGACATTTGATGACGGAGCATCCACAGCTTCCCTGGGCAACCTGTTCCAGTGTCTCAACACTTTCATAATGAAATAGCAAATGAATAACAAGGGATCATCAATAGGTTTTGGTATATGCATCACAAAAGTAAAGACAAAAGTTATTCTCTTGACATGAATATAAAAAATTTGGGATGTCTTCATGAGACAGTTCAGAGCTTGGTGGAAGTTGACATTGAAATTTCTTTTATTTTCTGCCTTGATTTCTGCATCCATTGTACAAGCCAGGTAATTTACCATTTTCCTTAGATTTGAACACAAAAAAATCCAGAGTGATATTCTGAGTAGGTGAAATCTTAACAAGAGCAAAAACGAGACCATCTTGTAGCTTATGAAAATACCACCCTAAGTGTACAAAAGTAATCAAAAAAAATCTGGGAAGTTGTGGGGTTGCCCAGAACATTTAATAAGGATCTTCTCTGAGAGTAGCCTATGAATTTTCAAGTTAACTGGACAGGATTACGGATGGAATTACTAAAATTTGGTATGAATTTCCTCCTTTAAGTAAAGACTGAATTAAATTTTTCAAAAGTAAAGGTGATTATAAATGATGTTTCCTTATATTCAGTCCTCTTCAGAAAGTCACCAGGTCTCAGAAGAAAATGAGGTTCAGTCTGTGTGCTCTAAACTGGAAAAGAGCACAAAGTCAGGCAGGACTTTTCTTTCACAGTGTGTTTTACAAGTAAGGAAAAACTACTGGGAGCTACTGGACATCCACCAATTCTTAGAGACCTTCATGATGAGAATCCACATTAAAAACTGTATCATTGCAGAGTTTGTGATGTTAGGATTATTTCAATAATTCCTGTCCTTACACTCTGTATCCTGTCATAAATATTATAAATAAATAAATAAATTTAATCCTGTGTTTACCTTTTGCTTTAGCATTTTCCTTTTGTCATCATTCTGTGGATTAATGCTCACATAGTAGTCATGTATGCACAAGCTCCCCAGATTTTCTGTTATACACATGAATAACTTGTTTACACAGTCTTCCAATCCACTTTTACACCATGTCAGCAGACTGAGTTGTGATCTCTTGGCTTATGACAGCAGAATGGGATTTAGGTATCAGACTGAAGGTAAAGGTGCAGTGATTTTGTATCTCTTTACTTTTGGAGCCACCAAGGAGGATGAAAAAGATACCACACACCTTTTCAGTTAGACAGACTGCTTAAATGTGATTTTACAGATAATGACAGTAAGCTCACACAGCACATTTGTATCTATGCTTAAGAGCTATGTAAAGCAGTTAGAGCTGTTACACAATGCCAAATGCTTTCCTTAACCCACAGTTTCTCCTGTCATAATCCAAGCTTTTCAGGTGCTTCCAGTAAAGGGGTAAAAAAGAGTGTGACTAGAGAGGGATCAGTGCAGCTGGGATTGCTCTCTTACATGTTGAAGATAAACTAGCCAGAGAAATTATATCCTCTTGGGTATTATTGTTGTCTAAATCTCAGACTTTGCAACCATTGTCAGCCAAGATACCCTGGGATTTGTGTTATCACTTTGCAATTCACTGGAGAGTGATGTTCAGCACAAGGCATTCAGCTCATCTCTTGTCTTTCCCCATAGCTCTCCCTTGCACAGTGCACTATTCTGTCTATGTGATATAGGTGTAATTTCTGTTGGTATTTTAGTTTATACTATCAGATAGCAGCAGAGCTTTTGAGATTCATGATGATAAGACAGTTTCTGAAATCTTGAACACTGTTACTCCAGGCAGCTCATGAAGACCTTAGTGCAGAGCATGCTTTAGAAATTTTGATATTGTGTTAAAAAAATTATTTTTTGTGGGAAAAATGGTTTGGAAGTTCTACTCCTGCCTTACATAATGGGTACATAATGGGTCATGTATCTGAGTCCTATTTCTTCTTTGTAATCGACAGGACTTAAACTCCATTTTATATGAAAGCACAGTCCTATAAAGCAGATGGTGGGAGACAGAATTAGTGCATGGGAATTTTGAAAGGGATTGTACATCAGGGGGTCATACCTCTCTTTCTCAGCTCACTGAGGGATTTGAAATCATCCTGTAGGTATATTAATAGTAATCATTGTTCATATAGATTTTGATGTTCTACTTCATGCTTTCTAGCTATTGTGCTACTTAAAGCATTATGGGTGAACAGTAGTTTGAAATACTTCAAATAACAGCTATTTCACACAATTTTTAACTGACAGTCAAAGAAAAATATCTTGCAAAAGTATCCTGGCAACAAGGCTTACAGCGTCAGTGTAATTCTTGTACATGTATTAGCATGTTGTGGAATATCACTGTTCAGAGAAGAGAGCTGCAAATACATTTTTTTATCCTTAAGCAGCAGTTTTCCCAAACTGTAACAGTAACTATTAACTAAATATCCAAAATATATTTGTGTGGAAAAGATGATACAAGTCAAATAAAATCAGGTTGCATAAGCATTTTGTAAGACTATTTTAGAATCAGCAGTCCTCACCTATAGAGCTTTTAATATGAACCCTCTGCATTATGATACTCATATGATGTCACAGGTTGTCAAAATGCTTACGAGTGGTTTAGAAGTACTTACAGGAAACATTCAGTGGTGAAACCTACAACTTTGTAAGGGAGGTGGTAATTTTCACAAAGCCCTTTCATTGAGAAAGAATAATAGTTTGAGCCCAACCAACAGTGCTTATGTAATCATAGGTAAGCAGTAGCCCACCGAACAGTGACAGACTGCCTGAGATGGCAGATGAGGACATGCATTGCTTGAATAGCCAGTCACTGCCTCCTACCTGCACAGCCTTCTGCTCTTTTGGTGTTGTCACTGAGTAAGGGATCGTGTTTTTGCAGCAACAAGAGAGAAGCAGTGGGAGTAGGAGACTTAAATTGCTTGGATTCTTCTCAGCTTTCTGTCCTGGCCCTGCTCCTTCCCTCCAAAGTGCCTTGTCCTCATTTCTGCAGTCAAAATGTCAGTTTTCTGCATGCTGTCAAAAAGTCTTGAAACCAAAGAAGAAAGTGCACCAAATGACCCTAAAGTTAGAATCGTTTCCCAAAAGCAGAGTGCCAGGGAATGCCACAAGGTCTGCTAAGGCCTATACTGATATTTGTAAAAGAGCTTCAACTGCAATGGCAATGGGCAGGGACATGAAGCACAAAAAGTCATTGGATATATCCAAGCATCTCTTAAATGTTTCTGTAGGCAGCCAGATGTTAATGGGACCAAATTTGTAACATGATTCAGAAGAAACAGAATCTCTAGAAGTGCCGAACCAAACAATTTATTGTGTGTGTGTATACTGTTCCATCAGAATTAATCCCAGGCTGAAAATAATCTATACATGCCTCTTACTTCAAGCATGACATGTATACACAACATAAAACCAGTATAAATGTTATATCATATATGCTGGCTAATTCAACAGTGATGTGATTCTGTAACGATACATGATTCAATCTGAATTTGTATTGCAGGTGATTTGGAAGTGCTTGGATCCAGTATTAATAAATGTAGGACCACACAGACTACACATTAAAAAAATTGAACTATAAGGGCTAGTTGATTAAACCCTGAGATTTCTGGGGCAGGGTGAATGAACTTGAATAGCATGAATTTTCCATGAAGTGCTTACCGATTACTTATCCATCAAAAACTCACTTCCTACCTACACAGAAGTATCTGCTGATAACAACTTCTTTGTGCTTTTATAGCTGTAGCTACAACAGGTATTATGATAAGGAAGATTATGGACTGTGCAAGAGCTCAGAAACTTTAGTTTAACTTTTGGGCTTTGACTGACATCCTGTCTAGTTTGAGCATATCTCTGAATATCTCTTCTCTTTCAGTAAAATAGGGATAACTACATATCCTATATGAAGCCTTTGAACATGAAAACAGGAAGGTGTCCAGGATTGTATAAGTATGCATAGAGCAACAGAAGTGGTTATGTCCTTTGCATCTTCACCCAATGCAAGAATAACAGAATTTACTAAACAAAAAATACTTTACACAGGGCTAATTGACAGAACTTTCATCAATAATTAGCCCTGAGCGTTTTATTGGTAATAAACTTGTAACATTTCAGGTGAAGTAAATATGTCCTAGCTCTTTAAAATTCCTCTAGGTGCAGAGAGTTAAAAAGTTCTTTTTCCCACTCTGCCCTATAATAATATGCAATTTTTAGTAGCTGCAGCACAGTGTACTGCAGGTGTGACAGTATTTCAGTGGCGTATTAACTTCTTCCTTCTGAACTGGATTCTTAGGTATGAATATGATAAGCAGTAGGATTTTGGTATACAAGTACACGCTTATATTTTTGGAAATATTTGTTTTATTGTTTTCTGTATCAGTAAAGAACTAGTCTAGATAACAGTCTTAATATCAGAGGGAAAATTGTGCTTATCAAGCTGAGCAATTCTACTGCCATCCCCCATCTGCCTGTCTGTTACTGTGATGGCACGGTGAAAAGGGACAAAAGAAGCTTTCAACAAAGAGAATTATTCCCACTAAAAACCTGAAACACGGTTTATGACAAACAAAGACAAATGAAAGAGGGAGACAGGTAAGGAAGAAGGCTAGGAAGAGAGTTTTGCTGAAACCCCGCTTAAAATAGGATGAAGTGCATGAGAATGAAGGATCAGAGGGCAAGATAGAAAATGAGAACTGTCATCAGCAGGTCAACTTGCTGGAAGACCTTTTGTAATCTAAAGAGGACCACAGGAAATTTCCTGAGGGCAGAGGTAGCAAAATATTGAAAGGCAGTTATAGATGTTTTAAGTGGACAGAGCACAGAGCTCCTCCAGGCCTACACAAATTGCATCCTTGAGTCTGAAGAGGAAGCAGTGATGGAAAAAATAGGAAAAAACTTGGCAGGAGTTTTGAAATCTTGCCAAGGATGGCAGTGACCTCAGAGTAAGGGACAGATGGCTAACTCAATTCCTGACACTAAGAAATTAGTAGGAGCAACATGCCCACAAAGTTGACTTCTGCTATGAGGATTTTGGGATAATCAGCAAGGTTTTTCATTTTCATCACTGTAGTGTACATATTCTTTTTCATCCTAGAAAACTGGACGGATTAGGTGTTCTCTTGGCATCTTCTGAAGTCCTGGGTGTTTAATTTCTCTAATTTTAAATAACTTGGCAATGCCAGCTGTACTGTGTAAACAAAATGAATTTTAAAATAAAGAGAAATTTTCTTCATCCTGCTATAGATATAGATCTATAAAATAACTCCAATAGGGGAAAAAAATACCAAAAAAAAAAAAAAAAAGATCACATTAAATATGTTTGTTATCATGCTCTATACAGCAAAGAAAAGATAATAATATATTTGAAGTCATTCAGATGGACTTTGAAGTATGGTGGGAGTAGAGGCAGGAAGGACTAGCAGTCTAACATTTCTACACATTCCCTATTAGTGTTGCTCCCTTTATGTTTCTGTTTTGAAAGACATCTAACAAGGTACTTAACTCCTACAGAAATTATTACTGCCTCAGACCTAGATGAAAATCCATCTTAGTTTATATTCTGATATTTAGTGTCACTAAACTGAATAATATTCAGGATAGACTAGGATACATTTGTAAAAGACCTTATCTTGTCAAAAGAATCGCTCTCAAGTATCAATTAAAATTCCTTTCACTTAATGGAATGAAATATTCCATTCATTGTGCCTGACAAATGATCCTGCAAAATCTTCTGAAAATTGTGTATGAACACTTTATCTCATATTTCCTCTCCGATGAAAGAAAAAAAGGACTTAAAAAAGAAAGACTAACAAGTAAAGATGTAGTATAAAAAACCAGCTTTTATTGACCAAATGAGTACAAATGCTACAACTCAAGCTATTTCATTTCCTAAAATGCCTTTACATGTACAGTCTTTTAGTTCAGTTATAGACAATTGATTTTCAGTAATTATTTTTAAAAGACTTAGTAGTAACGATCTCACAAAGATAAGTGAGTAGGAAAACATACTGAACTTTATCTTCTTGACTTAATATAGAGGGAGGTTATTTACTGCTAATAGGTAGAAGACAGTGATATTTATTTTCAGTAGAGAAAGTGATACCTCATAACTGGGATTATTTTTTTTTTACATATTTTGCTTTTTTTTCAACATGCTGTCATAACAATGCTTTTGCATCAATACAAAATATGTTCAAGAATTTTTTTTATTTTGCTGAGAAAAATAACTCCTTAACTTACCTTCTTTCGTAGGCAATGGCCTATATTCATTAAGAAAATTGCAGAATATTGTTTCTACCCAGTGAAGTGCTAGAATAAGTTTCTTTCTAAAAGGAAACTGCCTAAAGTTTCTCCCATAGAGAAGAACAGAATCTAACTCTTACAATTCCTTTTATTTTAGTGTTATAATCACCTTTTAGTTACAGAAAAACTTGATAGCAACACCTCTTCTGGTCACATTTTAAAGGGTAAGCTATAGTTGTGTTGTGTTACTTTAGATGGTACCTGGTATTTCTCCAGAGAGAATCCTTGTCTTTGGTTTCAGATACACTGAGAGGTCTCTTGGAGGTGGTTTAAAGAGCTCAAAGCAGGCTACAGTTTCAGAAACTGGGATTTCCAAGCAGCTTCTTTCTCAGCATGTGCGGGTTTCTCACTGCTTTTCTGAAATGTGTGACTCTTCTCAGTCAACATATAAAGAGGGGAAGGAATCTAGTCCAGTATCCTTAATCCCACAAATTAGATGGTGCAATGACTACTTCATACCATTCTAAATTACTTTTATTCCAGTTATTCTTTAGCTGCGAAAGAAGTACATGAAATAATCTGTGAACAGACACTTTATGAAGCTGTTTGATCATTAATGAACTAATCAGTACTCTGGGGTTTAAAATACTCCAGGCTTTATGATTCTGGCATCAGTCTGTTTATGTCCATTGGTCTTCCTTGTAAATGTTCTCCAAGTATAAAACTAGCAGGAACGTTTTTTTTTTTTTGCCTTCTCATGCTTCCATCTTTGCAAGATTTTTGCTTGCTATGTCGCATATATTTATGCATAGAGTCTGACTGATAGGCAATAAATCTACCCACTGAAAATGGAAAAAAAATCCCAGAAAAAAATCTTAGTGAAATTAACTGGAGCGAAGTTGGTACATTAACATCAGGTCTCTCTTGAAAATAAGTGAAGGTTGAATGCAAGTGATCAATCATACAGATTCTTTATCTGACGTGTACAACCTTGAGATCATTTGCCTGTGCCTGACTAGACAGAATTCAAATACAATTTGTAACAATAAACTGTGACTTTCAATGGATCAATCACAATTGTTTCTCCTTGTTACTTTAATTGAACCGCCTTGTAATAATTGAAGCATTTATTTTTAATTATCCATTCTCATTTGTTCTGAATGTCTGTATTTTGTTTTATTCCTCCAAGAACAATTTAGTAATATAATATGGAAACCTCAGTAGGTTCCATTGTGGACAGATAATAATGAATTTAAGAAGTGAATGAAGGATAATGATCATCCCAGAGATATAGCTGTTAAAATACCAAGAAAATATATATTTCTGAAGTAAAGCATTTCTTTTCACCTTTTAATAAAAGTGTCACTATCACATCATTAATATCCCTAATGGTATTAATCTACCAAGGCTCTCCCTCAACGTTATCTGTCCTTCTGCATTTAGACAATCAAATGCACAACTCTATTCCTAACCTGACATCAAAGCTCTCTTATTCCTCTGAGTATATAGGTCAGTGACTATTCCCGAAATGAGTCAGTTACTTGTTTCATTTAAGTTCCCCTGACATTTTTAGTGTAAATTTAATGAAAAGGGAGAAATAGACTGTTTGGACACTGCTGTAAAATTACAAAGTGGTAAGAATTTAGCTAAATTTACAGCATGGAAAACTTGTCTTGGCTTTTACCATAGCTCAGAATATATTCCTGAGTAACAACTTCTGAAGCAAAGAGAGAAGTCTGTCTAGAAGAAACAACCTTTCCCAAAGGTGGATGTAGTGATATATGTACCTCATGTACCTTCACTTTTGTGGAAATGCCTGTCACCAGACAAAATAGTTCATTCCTCTGAAAGGTGTTCACATGGAATAGATGAACATGAGTATTTTTAGATATTCTGTGCTTAGTGTCTTTTCCATTTGGTCATTTGAGAGGCTATCATCTGTGTCAGATCATCCAGTTTACCAAAACTGTGTATTAATACCCATTAGGTGCTTGGTTACACTGATAACATCAGTAATGCAGTACTGGGGGAGGCCTGGGCACCAACAGCTGCAGTGCTCTGGCTGTTAAAGTGCATCTAGTTGTCAGTGGTTTAAATAAGATATCAGAAGACACCATATGAAATGTTAGAAAGAAAAAATACCGCTATATTGTGCTGTTAGCTGATTTTCTTCCTGTGGAAGTGGCCAGAGCACCTCTCTAAAATTTCAGAATCTCACACTCGACTGTTCCACTGGTTTCATCAAAACAGTGGAACAGTAAACTAATTTTGACTCAGTACTCATTTATGTTATTTCTTTGTTTATTTGGGATTTTTGGACATACAACATACAGTCTTTCATTATGAGACTGACTTTAGTTGTTTTCACATAAATTGCAGCAAAGCTGTGGTTTTTGTAATACTCGAAAGTTCCTCATTGTCACCACTCTGAACTAGGATGACCTGTAGAGAAGTACTTCTCCTTCTGGGAGCATCATGATGAACCCATAAGAACCCCTTGCAACTTGAGATACTGTATTATTCCATGACCACTTAGTACTACCTCTTTGCTTTCTCTCTGTCACAGTTAAGTGCAGAAATAACTCTCCACGTATTTTCTGAGCTGAGGAACCAGTTCTCTTTCTCATAAAGTTGCACATCATGAAAACATTTCTTGACAGCCATGGTAATTAGTTGCCAGTGATAAGACTCTGAAGGCACTTGATTCTCTGTCATTAATGGTCTCTGAAAGTAGATTATGTACAAAGAATGAGAGACAAACATATATACAATCCCTTTCCTGCAGAGGGCAGAGAGAGATGATCCAAGTCCATCAGGTCTTTTCCGTTACCAGTATGTATAATTATTTCAGGAAAATAATTTTCCTCCCCTCTACAGCTAACTTGTTTTCTGAGGCCCCGTGTTTCTTTTTCTCTCACTTAAATCATTAACTGTTTGTTTTCCTTTTCCTATGTACACATTTAAATTCCATTGATGCTAATGGAAAATACATGTGCAGGGGATAATAAACATAAATATTTGAATTCTGCTAAGACTACTCTCTAGGGCAGTAAAAATTTTATAGGAAAATACATTTATACAGAAGAACAGAAGAAGCAAATTTGATGTGTTTATTTTTTTTTTCCCCAAATCAACAAGATAAAGAAGGAATAGAGAGTGTCTTTTGGTTCTTCTTAGATAAAACTGTTCACATAAAAAGAAGTAGAAATTTTAGTATTACTCCAGCAACTTTGTTTGAGGAACATGGCTTAGTTCTATCTATCGGGGCTAGACATGGCATTGTGTATTTGTTAGCTTTTTGGAAGGATGGAAGGACTCTTCATTAGAAGCCTGGCAGAACTAGCATGCAGAAAGATGTGGATGCAAACACCTTACTGTGACAACTACATTGAGAACATGTTCACTTTTTGCTTCATTTGTCAACAAGATAATAATGATTTCAGGGTAACTGAGGTCACAGGTGAGATGAATCTTGTTTGGGGGGGGTGGGTGTCTTAAAAGCTATTGACAAATATGTGGTTTGATGTTTCTCTGTATAGCACAATCCTGCTACTGTACCACAACACTTAAATAGTAACGTTAATATTTCCAATTTCGGCCCTGTTTTTCTACTTTTATTGCACTAGGACTGTAAGACACCATCTATGTCAGCAAGTCCAGACCATAACAGCTATAGGAAGCCATGCAGGGGATGGCTTAGTTAGGACGATCTTACTCTGTATGTCTCTGCAAACCCCTCTTCAGCACCCTATGACAGATGTTGAAGATCTGTACTATGACAGCAAAAGCTGCAGTGACAAAGTAGCATATAAAGTGGAGACTGAATGGAAACTACCACTGCCTGAGAAGATACTGGGACTCATTAAACCCTCTAGATGTTCCTAGATAGGAAATGATGATCCATGATTCAGAGAGGTAAAAAACAAGCATACAACTGTCCTTGCTAATATGACCCAGGGTATCAAATATTCAGCCAAATCTGGTAATCTGAGTGTGTAAGCAAGCTACACAATTTTTCACATACAACTCAACCACTGGAGAGAATAAAATGTTCCAGGACACCAGAGCAACCTGCATAGCTCTGGCCAAATTTCTCAATCTTGGGAGAAGGTGAATACCTCATACACCTCATTGCTATCTCTGAGGCCAAATCAGGAAATCAGCAGAGCCTGAAAGGATGGAAATAGGACAGTATAAATAAAATGGCAGCAAGACAATGTGTTTTCAGGCTCCTGTGCATACTGCAAACACCAGATAGGCCATGTTTGCTAGGGAAGCCAACCCAAAGACAGAGGTTTTCCTGCCCTGCAGGTTGCTTGGGAAATTGGTTTGTATATGTGCGTCAGGAGAGTGAAGGGGATTTGTCAGGCCAGGGAGGCATACGATGGCATTCAGCCACACTAATCTACCAACCTGACAGGGGCCATTAAGGAGCCTACACCTCGGATCCATCTGGCAGCTGCTTCTGGGTGCCTCTGGGTTCTTTCAGTCTGCACCAGTTAGCATGGAGTGTGGGAGAGCTATGTTGAGCCTTCAGCACAGACACTGCCTCCACCAGGGCAGTGGGAGGTGAGGAGCAGAAATCCTTCTTTTTTTTCAGAAATCTTGCAAGACTGCATTTCTTTTTTTGTTTTGTTTTGGGTTTTTTTTTTTGTTTTTTTTTTTTTTCTGGGGAAATTCAAGCTAGCACAAATTTAGGATTTGTAGCAGCATGTAGTACATTTGTTTTTATCCACTGAGGCCTCTGTGGTACCTGGATGAGTGAGGAACAAGAGCTTTTCTTTAAATCTAGGGTTCTCTTACATGGCCAAAACTCTAACTACCAACACGTCTGTCTCCCCTAGGGCTAGCTACTGGCAGCAAAACTGTAAAAACAAGGTAACTTTTCACTCCTTTTTATCATTTCCCTAGCCCCACACTCGGGCAAACCAGCCAGTGGGGAGAAGAAAGTCCTGACACTCTTCCTGAAGTGACAAAAGCAGGAGTAGGAAATAGCTGGGCAGCTTTGTGCCCCATTGGCAACTGTAATTCCCAAGAATGCACACAGTTATTGTAGTGATGATAAGAAAGCTACAAATGTTCTGGTTTTTATTAACTGTGTACATGCTTTTTCCCCTTAGCAATGCAACAGATATGTGAAATTGGGAACAAACCGACTGAAAATTGCAGAACACTTTTATTGGCAAGGACATTCAGATAGCTAAAGAAGTGATAAATGTCTTTTTGGACAACATTATTTAAATCCCTTTGGCAGTGTACCATCCCTTTTGAAGAAGGGTCACAGGACTCCTTGAGTACAATAAAGCACTATTGCAGCTATCATTACTGTTAGGAACCTGCATGCTTTCAAAACATTCTCAGTGGCATTTAAGGTGTGATCCACATAATCTAAGACATAGCCAAGTTTAAGAAAATTATTAGTAGCAGTGAATGAAATTCCAAAGCAAGAAAAAAGTCGGGGGAGAAGAGCATATTTGAATATTCATGGTCAGACTCCTAATGATTAAAAAAAGGTAATTTTCTGTTTTCCCTCCAGTGGTCCCTTCAGTCTATGTTTTAAAGACTGTAATTTTTTTAAAAATGGAACAATAGCTTGAAAGTGCTCACCTAGAAGCTGTGCCTTGTTTTCTTGAAATAAAAGTTCAGTATTTTATGGGGTAAGATCTAGAGCCAAACAGTAAGTCTGTATACAAGTTACTTGACCCAATCTGTCCATAAAGACTGAAGATACAGACAGTTATTTATTTCTTCTGAAAATTTCACTGCTAAAGCAAGCAAATTAGAAACATTTTTTTGACAGTATTTTTTAGTAAGAAAACATCACCTGTTCTACATCCATTCCTTAATTTTTTTTGACAAAGTCACTTCTTGGTTGTGGGAGAGGGAATGAAGAGGATAGGAAAAGATGGGTAAAAGGTAAATGAAAGACAGATAAAATGTCCTTTTTACACAGAAAACAAGATATTAAAATAAATCCCTTCTTTTCCAAATAAATTCTATAACAAGATTTGAACCTTCCTAGTTTTAAGACACATAAAACTGCAAACTATTTTACCTTATGAATCCCTCTTCCAAGCTGTTTTTGTTGGTTAGAGTAATTCTTTCTGGTTTCTAGCAAGCATAATCTCCTTTAATTGTGAGCCTTCCTTAATGAAGGCTATTCTCAAAACTGTCATTTAAAGTAAGTTATTGTTTTCCACCCCCCATTAAATATAATAGGAAGCTATACCATTAATTCTATCACTGCTAAATCCCCACATTGCCAGATGCTGAAACAGAATGGGACTATGGATTACAAAACATATGGATTTATTTACACTAGGTAACTTCTTTATTAAAAATATCTTAACACAGTCATTACAGAGACTTCTTTCCCAAGCCCCTGCTGTCACACTCCTTTCTGCTCAGGAACACACACCACATCTGCTTTTCACATATGCTCTCCAGCCCCAGTCCACCCACATGGGCCCCATTCGCAGTAGTCTGTGCCCCTCCTCCCAAGCCTCAGATGCAAGCACACAATGGGGTTGTAGCACTAAGAGAAGTATGATGCATTCATGTCAACTTTGGCTGGCTTAGAGAACATCCCTACACCATCCCTGTTCCAACATAGCTGGTCTTCAGCAATAGACCCTCCAGCTCATGCCAACAATGCACAGCTTTCTGACATAGAAGTGGTCCCCAGAAGCAATGCATCTTATCCAGTATAAAACGGGTGAGGCAGATTTTCACTGGTGATCTCACACCTAGGGGGTTCTAACGCATTAAAAAAACCAATCCCAAACCTTCCTCCCTCTTTTAAGCCACAAATGCCCAAACTGTAGACTAATGCTAAAGACAGTACCTTGTTACTCAGGAGTAAAACCAGAAAGACCTTGGGATGAACTGCATGTTTCTCTTTACTTGAAAACTGCTCAGACACATTTCTGAAGAGTGTAAAAATGGTGCGTACTAGAACAGATAGATGGGTTATTCCAAAGCTTTCAGTTTCTGTTTGCTTTGCATAGGTCTCATTTTCTAGCTGCAGGAACAGGCATGCCCTTTCCCTATGTAATTTTTTCTAATTCTGCGAATAGATGACCATTAAAAAGTGGAAACTATTCTTAAAATGTAGACTCTCTGTTTCCTACCTGTCTCCTTTTTCCTTAGTTACAGACTGTCTTTTCCCTATGGGCAGCATGCCTTTTCCTGACTTTCTAATCCTTCACCCCTTCAGTGATTTTTTTTTTTTTTTCCTTTTATTTCTGGGTTATCATATTTGAGCCAAAAATGTGTGACCTCTTTTTATTAGCAGAAAACACATATTGTAACAAAGGACTTTTGAAACTGCCTCCATAGCAACCAAGAATTCTTTATAAAAGCGGATGTTTAAGATCTCCTCATTGCTTAGCAGTGTGTTGCAAACTACAGCCTCCATTCTAATGAACTACATTTACAGTGCACACCTCACTCCCATCATTCCCACATTAAAATGTTAAAGATGTAAAGTAATGCCCTCTAAAATTACCAAATAGATAATTAAGGCTTTTTACTAATGCTAGTCTTTTTTTTTTCCTCCTCATCTTTACCCTCTTCAGTGGGTCACTCCTTGACTCTTGCTCTCATTCTCTGCCTTCTCTTGTCTGGGTTCATGAGTTCTTCTGTCTTCCTGTCTCCTCTTCTTTGTCCACTTAATTCCAATTGTCCAGATGGAAAATTATTCCAACCTAATTGCTCCTAACCTGAGTTTCGTCTTCCCTCGTTGCTTTATCTATCAAATGGTCCCATTTGCTCTGACAGGCTCTTCACTCTGGACTCACTTTACTTAACCGGTTCAGTTCTTCTGTTTTATCAATTAAGTTCCCTATTTCCTGAAATACCAGGGCATTGTTATTAACTTTTTATCATCTGTTTATATCACTAACATAGATTCCAATATAGTTTTATTTACAAATGTGTGGTAGACGACAGCTCCTTCCTTACTATTTAAGAAATAGAAAATTCTTGTAGTTATTTTATATTCAAAATCTATCAGGGCAGGAATAAGACAGGGGAATCAGCAGCAATCAGCCATTGGTGGCACTACCTTCCAAATACAGACATTACTGGCAACTACTTAAACTTCAGTAGTGTGGATATTTCTTCTCTCTCCATTCCCCTTACTCCTCTGATGTGGACCACTAAGGCTTACTGGCATAATGTTTTTTTGGAGGGTGGGGAAGTCTTTTTTTTATATACTCCTGTTACCACATCTTGGCAGATTTGAGCACCGAATATACACATAAAAAGTGATGGTGTGCTTCAAATGGGAATGTTTAAGAGATTCAAACAGGGCTTAAAGAAAAAAGTGGGTATTAATGATGTGGGTCTTTACAAACCCTACCAACATGATGAAATAAGTGGAAGTAATACTAATGAATTATTACAAAATAAATGTGCTTTACATATATCAAAACAAAGCTTTGCAGAACACCCAGGTAATATCAGTAAATTGCCAACAGTAGCAGTGTCCAAAAATATTGACTGAGAATTAGAATTAACGTCTAACACAGACCAGATGTTAGCTCACAAGAGCATTGGATATATTAACATCAATAGGCTTCCGCATGCAACAGTAACCATTTTTCATTAACAACAAAGTGAGTTGTCACTGAGCTGTGCTTATGGTGCTAACTGATACTTCCATGTTGGGCCTTCTTCATAGGGGGTTAAAGCAGGATACAGGATACAACAGATTTCCAGAGGAAATTAATTAATTCAAACCATTTACAGCATGTTGATGAGGTTAGGTTTACAATGTGGTCACTCAACTTAGATAAAAACACACACAGGTTTGGCTGATCCTAGGATTTAGGAAGGGAGGGAGAAAAAACAAGAAATAAAGACCTTCTAATGCCAACAGTTTTCTATTTTATTTTCTATTTTATTTTATTTGCCATAACAAATAAACACATTGTTCTTCTCCATGCACATGTAATTGAATATTACTGAGTTTTAGAGTAGGTTTTACAAATCTTCTTGAGAACACATAACTCAAAATGTCCCAAATTACACTGTGAGTAAATAACAGGTACTTATATAATTCCCAAAAGATTACAGTCTTCACACTTTGAAGATCATAATCTTTGAATTCTGCTTGCTGCATTTGACTTCTTAAGCAAAACTCAGTGAAGACAATCTCATGTCATGTGTAAAGTCATTTCAGCTGATGGAAAGAAGATAACACTAACTGTACCATTATGTGACCTTTTCCAGATTAAGATGATGAGAGTGCTGTAAGGTTGGAGGTGAATTTTCCTTTGTATTTTGTTAGAGATCTTTAAAATTGATGCTGGATTTTTTTTACGCTGCTGTTGTTTTGGTACTTTTTTCTTGCTTGTTTGTTTGTTTTTGTTGTTTCATTTTGTTTTTAATGGCAGAAACAGAAATTAGCAGCATTCAAACATGTAGGTTTGTAAAGACCAACATCATTAATACCCACTTTCTTCTTTAATTAACAGCATTTTCTGAACACTGCATGCTGCCTGAACAGCCATCAATCCTTCTAGAATCTACATGTACAACTAGCATGTACAACTAAAAACTAGCAGTTTTCATTCTTTGAAAGACACCTTTGGTACAACTTACCTCAGTCCAGTATCACATATATCTAGGATATCACCCAAGCAGTGGCTACAAAACCACACTGGCACTATTAAAACCTATTTTTTCTTCTCTCATTTTGTCTATGAGACCTTTGGACTGGATTTACTCACAGTAACAATGCTTGTAACTTTTTTTCCTCTCCACCCTTTTTCCTCACATGATACTCTATTTCTGTCTTTGTGGCAATGTAAATAACCAACTACATGCATCCACAAAGCTGTGTTGTTCTCCATTACTTTGACACTTAATTATCAATAGTGAAATATTTTCTGAAGTCTTTAGAGACCATTTTTCTAAGTGTCAAGTAAAAGGTGTTAAGAAGTGAATTTTTTTGACATTTTCTCAGATCTTCATCTCCCAGCCAAACCAGAGATGTCTTTATCCTTGGAAATCACTTCCTTCTTCCTAGAATTCTGCTGCTGGGGTACACAGAGTGAAGAACTGACCCACTTTGAGGACCAAAACTATCATTTTGGTGTGAAACCTAGGAAATGATGGGCTTGCATGAATCTGTAGTAGCTGAGTCATGAGAAAAACAGATGACTCTTTAAAGATGCAAGATTCCTTTCACTGTTTCTGCAATGAGATTTAGAAACCAGGAGGTGCAGTGCACCTGGCTGGATGGATATAATGCAATCACTGATTGTCAGATCTAATTAGAAGAAATATGTTTCCCTGGGAAGCTATATGGAATGGAAAAGAAAAGAGAAAAGGAGGTTTTGAGGCTTACTACAGCTGATGCCCTTAGAGTCTGATGGTCTCTATTTAAGGCACAGAGTCTACATCCATGCAGTGTCCTGATGCAATCTGGTACCAGCATGCTGTCCTGTGAGTGAGGAATAATTCCAGTAGTGAAGGAACAAGAGGTCATGAGATGCAATGCAGAACTCTAAACAGGAAATGAAAGACAGAATTATTTAGTAGTTGGTTCCTGAGAGAGTAAAGTGATCCATGTGATTGGATGACATCTCATAAGATAAACACCCTGCCAGCACTCTAAATCCAAGGTGGCATGGAAAGCTTGTTGAGGCTCATCTGGCCCAGTGGCTACTACTTCATAGTGTTGCTCATCCATGTGGGAACTCATGGTAGTGTCAGGAATAATACTAAATACATGAGAAGTCATCATTTACCTCTGGGAAGGAAGGTGAAAGAGCTGGACTCAGATGGTAGTTTGGTTAGACCTCCCGTGAGAGGGTAAGTCTGGGGGGACAACAGATGTATCCTGAAGATGAAACCACTGATGAACATATGGAGTCATTGGGAAGGTTTCAAACTTCTTACAGTTATGTCTAGCTGATAGTGAATGGAAAAACTGGTGAAGCTACTAACACATGGAAATTACCACACTTGATGAGTATTTTAGCAGTGGTTTATACTCACTCTAGAAGAATATATTCAGTTTTGGACTACACGGTCTGTCTTGTCTTGGAAACCATGTGAAGCTTTTGTGATAATCAGAAGGAAAGAAAAAAGTAATGTTATTAAAATTGCAAATGACACAAGCTGAGAAAACTTTAAGGACAACGGAGAGGAGAATTCAAGTTCAAAATCATCTCACAACATAAGAGAAACATAGAATTATTCCAATTGAAAGGGGTTAAAGGAGATCTCCTGTCTAGCCTTTGGTCCACTGCAGGGCTAACTATAACATTAGATCAAGCTTATTATGAGTTTTCAAAATCTACATAGAGAAAAAAAATGCAGTTCTACAAGGACACACAAAAAATTTCTTCTCTGCAAGTACATACTGAAAAATGTCTGTCTAACCAAAAAGATCTGAGAGTTACTGTGGCTCACAAGCTGGACATGAGTCAAAAATATTATGCTTTTCTGAAAAAAAGTAAATAGGAGTGTTATCTCTAATTCAGATGAAATATTTGTTGTATTTGGCACTAGTAAGGTGTCAGCTGGAGTACTTAAGTCTAATTTTGTGTACAGTTCAAGAGAGATGTGGACCAACTGAATAATGTATTGTGATTACAACAACGTTTTCTAATTAGCACAAAGGAGATTAGATCAGATGTCAGGAAAAACCTCCTAGCAGAAAGGCTAGTGCAGCACTGGAATGCATTGCCTGGGCAGGTTGTGTTTCCAACACTGGAGGTTCTTGAAAAACAAGTTGAAGAAGAACCTGTCAGTAATGACATGGAAATATCTGCTCTTCAATTTGCACATAGGAAGGGAAGAGATGCCCCATTAAGGTCTTCTCCTGGCCTTCTTCTATCTGTAATTTCTAAATTTGTAATACAGATTTATTGAAGAATTAAACACTGTGACACTGCATTGTTTAGATGTATCAGTTGGAGACAACAACCAGTTTATTTCTGTCTGATCCAGACACAGTTGCTGCTCATATGTGGATGGTGCCTGTTCTGCTTAAGTCCTAATGAGCTGAATTTGCCAAGATCCATTATCCAAAATATTTCAGCTCACCACCCCTTACTTAAGAAAGTACAAAGTGCTCATGTGAGCATCTCTGAAAACAAATTGAAGTAGGGGTAATAACTTCTGCAAAAAGGCAGTAATGACCAGCTGGGTGTGGGCTAGTACTTGGCAACATTTTTTATGGACATACCTGTTTGAGTAGTTCATATCTGTACACACTCTTAGCGATTGCTTGCTGCTTTTATGTACACTTCAGCACAGTGGTACAGAGTAACTTGATACCCTGTAATGAAAAAGTACTCATTCTTCCCCAACGGTGGGCACTTTTTACTTCAGTAGAAATCAAACATTAGTAAAGTATTATAACTTTCAGTACATAAGAACTAGAATTAGACCTGAAATACACAACATTGCAGCACACACTTCCTCAAATTTACAAGACAAAGTAAAGTTTTCTTTCTGGAATTTGAAAACTTGAGTTCCTTTTCTTGATGACTTTTCTTTAAATAAGCTTGGAAGAAATTATGCTTCCCAGTGGCTGTCATGGTGCTTTGAGAGCTGGGAATTCAGGCTTCTCTTCTAGGAGCAGTAGTTGACATAAACTGGGATTTGGGCCAAGTGACCTAATACCTTTTTGCCTTTTCCACAGCTACTAAATCTTCACTATACTTTATTCTTTCAGAGAAATGATGATAGGAGTTATCTGAGAAAGCAGATGTTGCTTGTGCTGTTTTCCTGCTCAAACACAGGAGTAAGCACCACTGCTTACTAAAATCCTCATTTTAGTTAGTGCCATCCACCATCTCCAGCTGTACTGCTAGCCCAGTCTTCTATATCACTACTAAAGCAATTTTGTTATTTGTTTAGGATCCTGTCCTCAATGAGATGAATATAAATTAAACTCACAGTCCTTCCACTGATTTCAGCTGGTTCACCATTTAGTTTGTGACCATAAGCCACCTGTATGTATAGACAGAATTTGGAATGTAATTGGAGACACAAAAGATAACTGGAAAAGAAAAGAAAGAGAAAATCAGTGTAGGAGGCAGTGATACAAATGAGTCTGTGCTAATACATAAGACTAATTACTATTATTATTGGTATTGTTATTACTATTATATTATCTTCAGTGTTATTGAAATTATTAATAACACCTCATGGGTATTACTCTTAACGCCTGTAACCAGACCTGGAAAACATACTGTTTGACAGTAACAATGCAAATTAAAAATAAAAAAAATAAAAAAAAAATCAATGAAAGAACTTTTACTCGTTACATGTTAATTTTAACACGATTTCTACAGTAACAAATAATAAAAACAAAGTTCCCTGAGTTTATTAATTTTTATAAAAAGTACCTTCAATCCTCATTAAACACAAATAAGCAGAACAATGTTGACAAAAATTATCTTAAACAAAACACATAGAAACAATTATATGGCATACTGCAGCTGTTTAAAAACTATGACATATTGTATTCAACTTTAAAGATATTGAGTACTACTTTTCTCAGAAACAAAGATGGATTTTATCATCCAGTGAATAAAACTGTGTTTCAACAGGTAGAAATATGGGAAAAACCCAAAAGCAAACAAAACAAAACCTGCCTAAACATCTCTCCCTTCTTTTTTTGTATTATGATGAAATGTAAATAAGAAAATGCACCTGACATCCAAGCCCACTATAGCCTATCTATAAATGAAAACCAGTACTTTTACTATTAAAATGAAAAAAAATTAAAGTATATTAGCAGATTTTCAGAATAACAGTGACCAATGAATGAATGTATTTAATATAATGAAAATAAACAATTTGGCAGTGTTCAGACTTATAGAAGTTTTCTAAAACTTCCCACTTACACAAACAAGAAGAATTTGTTTTGCCAATGCCTTCTGTGTCTTTGGGCATAGGGTTAGAAAAAATTAGTGGGTCATAAAGCCCTGTTCCCTGTTGTTATAGGCAACTGAAACCAGTCTATTAAATGCTGCAAGACTCATTATAAAATGGGCTAAGATTTCTCACCCTCCTGTTCCTGCCTGAAAGCTGTTCCTGATATTAGAAATCTCCTAACTTCCCGTTTAAAAGTATTCATGATCATTTTGAACTATTTTCTTACTGTGCCAACAGCATCTTTTAGCTTAATAGCTCTTTTTGTCCCTAATGATTTTCACCATATGTGCCTACAGATACAATTTTTCATATAAATCATCTCCACTCTTATTTTATAGCTCTATATAGAGGTTATTCTCCAAGTTTGTTCTAGTTTAAATTCACAGTTCTTGAACATGGACTGGATCCAGTATTTCAGAGGAAAATTTTCTAGCACCTTATATAATGGCATCAACACGTCTCTATTTCTATCACTTTGCCTGAAGTGCACTAGGATTATTTTTGCCTGCTTATAGTCACATGACATTAGCGGATTGAGTAAGAATATTCAGGTCTTTTTTGCCTTCTGCTGTTTCAAGTTGATGAAAACCTATTTTATAGAAGAATACCTTTTAGAACATAACTTTTGATGATGAAATTACATCCCACCTCTTTTTCTTCTCTGGGCCTTCTGAGGTGACTGACAGAAATGACAGAGGTGATGGATGAACATTAAGTGACAGCCCTTACATAAATGCCTGAGTCAATCCAGGAAGCCAGTGTACTGTCAGTGATGAAGGTGGCTCAGATAACTGAGCTGACCCATGTGACACAGATTTTCTCCTTCCTGTGCCATGAAGAGCCAACTAGTACAAAAATCTGCAGTTTTTATAGTTGGCCCAGTTAATCTATTAGTCATCCACACAAACTATTTTTATATAAAATAAATAAAATTAAACATAGAATGGGACTTTAAGAAACTGTTACATATCTCATTTCATCCCAAAAGTTTTAACCAGCACTTACTTCCTTCTCTTTCAGCCAGTCCAGATTTCTTCCCTTTCAATTCTTCTAACATTCATGTTCTGGTTTCCCATTATAATTTCCAGTATTACTCAGTACAGAAGGCTTGTTTCCTTATTTTAAACGTATCCTGAAATCTGAGTTCTTTTTGTTGCTTGACCACAAGGGTAATTGTTCAAGATCTCTGGTGTGGGAAGCACAGCAGCTAGTTTTAGTTCTCTAGGATGTAGACACATTTTGGCTAGTCATCTTTACTCCCTTCATAGTCATTGGGAAGGAATTAGCACACTTATTTTGTTTAATCTCAGTGTAAAATAGACCAGCTGAGTCAGACCTTTACATCCTTCCAATGATGAGCTCAAAGAGAATGACAATATCATGTGTAGATGTCTCTTATTTTATATTTAAAGCTAGTGGAGCTAACTCTTACTGTACACATTTAGGATATCTCATTTATCTAAACAGTCAGAGTTTTCCCAAACTGCTCTTCTGAATAGTCTCCTACGTTCTTCCAAAGTAAGGCCTTAAAGATAGTTTTATAATACTGGGCAATGGTGCTATTGGAGACAATCTTTAAGAAAAAAATCTTGGATGAATTCAAGGTGATCATGGACTTCAAAATTATTTCCACAGTTAATTCTGTCCTTGGTTTAAGGCTAAAATAGACTGCCCTTTCACACAATTCAACTGACATATATACTTAACTGACATATTAAGAATATAGAAGTTTATATGTATAAGTATGCAAAACAAGAGAGTAGTAGCTGCTATCTCCAGATGAATGAAGAGGTCAGAGATTAAGATAGAGCTGAGAAATTACTTTTTTAACTCCTGAAACTGAGAGATTTACATTAACATGAGTGTAGTAGATCAGATTGTCTTTTCTGTAAATAATAACATGTTATGTGGTGATTATCAAATAATGTATCATCAGGTAACTGTGGAGTTATAAGTAAATGAGGAAGTCTGGAAATTATGAAGGATGATTAAGGTTTTGTATATAATAATTCTGTGTTTTTTTAAAAAGGTGGAGAATTAAATAATAATTATAAATTGCATTTTGCAAATATATCAACTAAAGTTATGTCTTTCTTACATATTGATTTACAGAATTTACAACTTAATCTGGGTTATATTCCTGAGATATATTTTTGCATGTTTATATAGGATGACAAGACAATACAGAAAATGAATGAAAAGTGTTATACACAGGTCTGCACATATACCTGTGAAAATGGAGCATGGGCATCTTATATGGTAAGTTCCATTATACTTGTATGAACTAGTTGGGAGCTGATCCATTTTTCAACCATTATTGAAGTGGCTGATATTGTATTCACTAGTGGTCCCTCAGTTATGGATTTCTGTGTTGTAGGAAAATTATCTTTTCCACTTCCCATATCATGTTTCAGCTTTTTGAGATAAGCATACCCTATTCTTTTGTGCTGAAGCAGGAAATAATTTATCAATATTATTATTTTTACTGAACTGACCTTGAATTTTCCAGAAATAGGTGAAGTTCTTATAGTGTTCTTTTCATGGGGAGCTTTTGATGACAAGAATATTCTACTTCTTTGGCATAGTGCATCTGTTATGCAAAACAGTATTAATTTTCTTAATTCCGCCTGACTTTATGTTAAAGAGGAACCACTTTTTGGAACAGCATAACTATTGTTGCATCCTTTTACACCAATGCAGAAAAATGTGAAGGGTCTAGAGAGCAAGTCTTACAAGGAGCCTGAGGGAACTGGGGTTGTTCAGCCTGGAGAAAAGGAGACTCAGGGTAGACCTTATCACTGTCCACAGCTACCCCTGAAAGGAGGTTGTACTGAGATGGGGCTTGGTCTGTTCTCCCATGTAGTATGCAATAAGACAAGAGGAAATGGCCTCAAGTTGCACTAGGGGAGGTTTAGATTAGATACTAGGAAAAATTTCTTCATAGAAGGGCTTGTCAAGCACTGCAACAGGCTGTCCATGGATGTGGTGGAGTCACCATGCCTGGAGGTATTTAAAAGATGTGTAGTCATGGTGCTTAGGGACATGGTTTAGTGGTCACCTGGCAGGACTGGGTTAATGCTTGGACTTGATGATCTTGAAGGTCTCTTCCAACCAGAACGATTGATTCTATGATTCTATGTCATGTACATAGATTAAATGATTGTTACCTTTTCCCAGCCAAAGAACAGAGAGATGATATCTTTTACTGACTTCAGAAGTTTGCATCTGAGATCTGGCTTTTCTTTGAAGCTGTAAAAACAAATTAAGAAACAGTTCAAAAAAAAAAAATAAAACAAAACTCAGTTTCCAGCCCTTGCTCACTAATAAGTATGTGAAGTTATGGGAAGCAAATAAAATCTCTTCTTCAAACAGACTTTTAAATGCAAATTTTAAATTCTAAGTTACCTTATAATTTGGGAATTGGTGCTGTCCCAGCAGGTGGGAATGATTTAGGCATCATTGGAACGCTGAAGATGAAACTTTCCAGACATAGTACTGTCAGGGAGATTAATATTTGACTTGAAACTTTCACAGTGCTCATTTCACTTCCTGCAAACCCTGTAGTATCAGTGATTATGCTGAGATAGCTTAACCTGAGATGTCAGTGGCTGATCTGTTCAAGTGAAAGCTCTCTGGAAAGAAAAAAATCAAAACTTTTTTCAAAGCAGTTCATGTATCTTGACTGGAAAACAGATTTAGGGAAGGAAATTAAATAGCTTATCTTGAAAATAGATCTTGATAGATACCTCAGAGTGAGCATAGAAAACCTTGACATTGTCAGAGATATAATGAACTCTGGGCTTCCTAGTGTTTACTGCTTCACAATAGTTTGCTCGAGTAACATACCAGAAACACTAAATTTTGTTCAATCCTAATAGAAAATTCAGGGTCTTTCTAACTTAAAAAAGGAAAAAAGTTCATGTGCCCTGTTTTTTCTTCTATGGAGGAGAAGAACTATACTTTCCCCCCC
>JAAGNO010006647.1:84111-117818 GCA_033439905.1 Ceryle rudis | reverse complement strand
ATCCTGCTCTGGCAGATGGGTTGGACATGATGATCTCCAGAGGTCACTTCCAACCTCTACCATTCTATGATTCCCAGACTGAGCCATTTCTCAAGATACTGCAAGCAGTTCTGTCATGGTAGGTTGATGAGTCAGCATGAATAATTCCTAAGGATTTAGTCATCATACAGGTATTGTAGTGGTGTTCCAGTGCTGGATACTGAGTCTACATACTTCTCTTGCTGATGGTTAATGAAACCACAACTAAATATCTTTCTCTGTTTTTCCTCCACCAAATAATATCAGCTTTTTGGACTATATCTAGCCCACAGAATCAGAGTGAATACTGAGGGAATTACAGCAAGTGGAGGTTGCTGAAATAAGTGTTTGGGAGCTAAGGATGTTGATATGCTGTAGATGAGTCAGCTCTGTCAGAAGAACCAAGCTAGATATGGGTTTGCAGGAGGATTAGCTTCCCCTGAGCAACCTGATGTGCAATGTGAATAGAACAGGGCCACGCTGCTGTACTTGTGAAGCAAGATGGGAGCACTGACTCAAAGAGTCATAAAACAACACATGTAATTCTTTTAACATGACTTAGAGGTACAATAAAAATACAGTGGAGGTATCCATAGCTCAGTTACCTGACAGTTTCCCACTATATGCATGGGAGAGAGTCCCAACAAAAAGACAATGTTTTAGGAATGTGAAGAAGATATTTCCCTGAAATATTTCACTTCAGAGGAAGACTGCTCCTCCTTTCCCTGTCTGATATTTCTTGGAGAAGGTTTGTCTGCTCTGCTTGGTATGGCACTTAGTTCTTTATCCACATAGAACCCCAGATCTGACCTTTATTTAAGTAAGAATAGTGGCATTTATATCTTGTATATTTTGGAAATGTGCAGAACAGAAGTCTTACATGTAAAGTTCAGATATTTGACATTATTTCTGAATTCTTCAAGTATTTGATCACTTCAGTTAAAGGAGAAAAAATATTACTGCTTAATCCTCCAACTCTGTATGACATTTTTATTAAAACAATTCCCCTCCTTGCCAGTATCCCATCAGGAATTTCTAATGGAAACCTTTGTAAAGCTCTGATGTTTGATAATATTTTGTTTCCTCCTCTGTATTTAGACCTCACTAGTGCTTAGACAAATCTATGGGTGTTTATAACTCTTCTTCTTCTGTTATTATTATTGCTTTCTTGAGCTCTTGGAAAATCTGTTAGACTGGTCTCTTGCTCTCTGTCTCTAATAGTTCCATGGAGTACTTTGACAAATTAGAGATAGGATTCATGCCTCCTATCACAATTCTTGCAGGTTCTATGCAGTGTCATACACCAAAATACTCTTGCAGAGATTTGTACCTTAAATGTCTTTGAAAAAAAGAGAATGAATCTCTTGGATCATTGCTGCATAGAGCAGCAATGGGAAGTATACGAACTAAGTGGTAAGCAAAAAATGTAATCAGCTGCAGTAAGTTAAGGAACAAAGAAGAAATCTTTTCAATATTTTTTCTTTGTTTGTTGTTATTTTTTAACAACTTTTTTGTTAGGTGAGAGCAAAGATAATAACTTTGTCATGATATATGACTGAACAGAGGAAATAGAAAAAAAAATAGCAGTGAAGGATGGGCAGATAATACCAGGCTCGTCTGTGACAAGCTATGGGATGACACACAAGGGTTAGTGGGATGGGGAGCTAGTAAGGGCCTTCAAGCTGTTGCCCTGAGGTATGCTGGGGACATAGCAGCACAGCCAAAGTCTCACAAAGATGAGCCAGGGCTCCTGAAGTAGTAGGAGACAACAGACAAACAGCAGGGAAATACCTTAAGGGAATGAAGGGGTACTTCTCTAAGAAAGTGAAACAGCTGACTGCCCAGCTGAAGTGCCCCTGTGTGAACAAATGCAGCATGGGCAACAAACAGGAGGAGTTGGAAGCTACTGTGCTGCTGGAAGGCTACCACATAGTGGCCATTACTGAAATTTTGTGGGGTGAAGCTCACAACTGGAGTGTGGCTATTGATGGCTACAGGCTGTTCAGAAGGGACAGGAGGGGAAGGAGGGGTGGAGGTGTTGCCCTCTATGTTGAGAAATGGATAGAGTGTGAAGAGATGTCCCTAAAGAATAGCCAAGAGCAAGTTGAAAGCCTGCGGGTAGGAATTAGAGATCAAGGCAACAAGGGGAACCTTGTGGTTGTAGTTTACTACAGGCTGCCTGATCAAGGTGAGCCTGCTAATGAAGCATTCTTACTCCAGATACAGGAGGCATTGCACTCACAGGCTCTCATCCTCCTGGGGGACTTGAACCACCCTGACATCTGCTGGGGAAGTAGCACAGGAAGCTGTAGGCAATCTAGGAGGCTCCTGGAATGCCTCAAAGATAACTTCTTAGGACAAGAAGTAGACACCCCTACCTGAGGGGATGCAATACTGGATCTGTTGGGCACCAATGCAGGTGAGGTCATCAGGGATATCAATATTGGGGGCAACCTGTGCTGCAGTGATCACTCACTGGTGGAATTCACAGTACTAAGGGACATGAACCAGACAAGGAGTATAACCAGGACCCTGAATTTCAGGAAAGCAAACTTCCAGCTCCTCAAGTAGTTTGTCAGTGGGACACCCCGGGAAACGGTCCTCAGGGACAAGGGAGCAGAACATAGCTGGCAGATCTTGAAGGAAACTTTCCATAGAGTGCAAGAGCTCTTGATCCCCTGTGTAAGAAATCAAGCAAGGAAGGCAAGAGACCAGCAAAGCCGAGTTCAGACCTGCTGGTCAAACTAAAAGGCAAGAAGGAGCTGCCCAGGCAGTGAAAGCAGGGACAGGTATCCTGGGAAGAGTACAGAGATGAGGTCAGGAAGGCCAGGGCACGGTTGGAGATGAACTTGTGAAGAATAACAAGAGTTTCTACAGGTACATCAACGAGAAAAGAAAGGTTAAAGAAAACATACCCTCCCTGATGAGCAGGAATGCCAAGCTGGTAACAACGGATGAGGAGAAGGCTGAGGTTCTCAACAACTTTTTTCCGTGGTCTTCTCTGGCAACCTCTCTCCCACACTTTCCAAGTTAAAAGACCACAAGGTGGGGACCATGGGTACAAAGTCCCTCCCACTGTAATTGAAGATCAGGTTCTCGACCACCTGTGGAACCTGAACATACATAAGTCTATGGAACCTAATGAGATGCATCCCAGAGTCGTGAGAGAAATGGCTGATGTAGTTGCCAAGCCACTCTCCATTATATTCGAAAAAAAGTCCTGGTGACTGGAAGAAGGGACACATTACACATGTTTTTATAAAAGGTAGAAAGGACAACCCTGGGAACTATTGACCTGTCAGCCTGGGAACGTCATGGAGCAGATTCTTCTAGAAGCTCTGATAAGGCACATGGAAGACAGGGACATGATCAGAGACAGCCAGCATGGCTTCACTAAGGGCAAGTCCTGCAAGTACCAACCTAGTGGCTTTCTACAATAGAGTGACTACAACTATGGACAAGGGAAGAGCTATGGATGTCATCTATCTGGACTTATGCAAGGCCTTTGTCACGGTCCCCCACAACATCCTACTCTCCAAGTTGGAGAGATATGGATTTGATGGATGGACTGTTCAGTGGATAAGGAATTGGCTGGATGGTCACATCAAGAGGGTAGTGGTCAATGGCTCGAAATCCAGATGGAGGTTGGAGACAAGTTGTGTCCCTCATGGGTCCATAGTAGGACCAGTACTGTTTAACATTCTCTTCAATGATATAGGCGGCAGGACTGAGTGCACCATCAGCAGGTTTGTAGGTGACACCAAGCTAAGTAGTGAGGCTGATATACCAGAGGGACAGGATGTCATCCAGATGGACCTGGACAAGCTGGAGAAGTGGGCCCAGGTGAACCTCATGAGGTTCAACAAAAACAAGTGCAGAGTCCTGCACCTGAGCCACAACAATCCCCACAATCATATAGGCTGGGGAAGGAGGTGATAGAGAGCAGCCCTGTGGAAAAGGACTTGGGGGTTCTGGTGGATGAGAAGCTGGACATGAGCCAACAATGCACATTTTCATCCCAAAAGGCCAATCACATCCTGGGCTGCAGCAAAAGCAGCATGGCCAGCAGATCAAGAGAGGCGATTCTACTCCTCTGCTCTGTTGAGATCCCACCTGGAGTACTGTGTCCAGCTCTGGAGCCCTCAACACAGAAAGGATATAAACCTGATAGAGCAGGTCTAGAGGAGGGCCATGAAAATGATCAGAGGGCTGGAACACCTCTCCTACGAGAACAGGATGAGGGATTTGGGGTTGTTCAGCCTGGAGAAGAGAAGACTCTGGGGAGACCTTATAATGACCTTCCAGTACCTGAAGGGGGCCTACAAAAAAGCTGGAAAGGGACTGTGTTCAAGGGCATGTAGTAATAGGATGAGGGGCAATGTTTTTAAACTCAAGAAGAGTACATTTAGATTGTATGTTAGGAAGAAGTTCTTTACTATGAGGGTGGTGGAACACTGGAATAGGTTGCCTGGGGAGGTCATGGAGGCCCCATCTCTGGAGACATTCAAGGTCAGGTTCTAAGTAACCTGGTCTAGTTGTGGATATCCCTGCTTTCTGCAGGGTAGTTGGACTAGATGACCTTTGAGGTTCTTTCCAACCCAAGGCATTCTGTGGTTCTATGAAATATGTGTTGTCAGCAGTGTCAGCTGCATCAGGAGTTTTCATAACTTCCCCGTAGAAATAATTAATGTACAGATTAGTGAGGACTAGTCACTCATTCCTTCTTTGTTTTTATTTACTGGTTAGACTTTGTCCTCTAAGATACACAGTGCTGTGTGGCTGATGTGATAGCTGGTAGGTATTTCAGACATTATGCTAGAACGCAACGGTGATCCAAATAAAACCAGAGATAAAAGAAATTCCTGTGGAGGTGAGGAAGAGCTTATTGTAATTAGAACTTGGATAAATTTGAAATGTTTTTTTCCAATACTTATGGGATTCCA
The DNA here is from genome assembly GCA_033439905.1 of Ceryle rudis. NCBI lineage: Eukaryota > Metazoa > Chordata > Aves > Coraciiformes > Cerylidae > Ceryle > Ceryle rudis. The sequence goes on along the minus strand of JAAGNO010006647.1, from coordinate 112,857 downwards.
CAGTTTTAGAACAAACCATTATTCTCTGGTTTCTGTAGATGTCAGGAACATGTGTGGTATTTTATCAGACCTGTGCTCTAGGTCTATTGAACAAAAGAGGTCTGAATGAAAGAGTAATTTTCAATAGATCTGCTTTACTTGAAGAATGCTTACCGATTTCTATCCCTGTCACACAGTTTGGCTAACAAGTTACCTGAACTGAATTTTTCCTTTTTGCTCATTTATTACACAACCCTCACTTTTAGAATGTACACTTTTAGACTTTTATGACCTGCTTGCTGCTGCTCAAGTCCTCACAGCTGCTGCTCAAGCCCTTGTGTTCTGAACATATAAAATGACTGCTGATGGAAAATAATACAAGACAGACTAAACTGAAGATACTGGCAAAAAGTTGCAGAGGTAACACAGAATGACAAAGGCAACAAGACCATAGGTGAAATTCTATGTCAATAGATGTGAAGTGATGCAAATAGATAAAAAACAAAACAAAACAAAACAAAACAAAGCAAACCAACCAAACCAACCAAACAGAAAAAAAAAACAACAAAAAAAACCCCAACAAGCAGATATTCTAATTATGCAGGTAAAATAAAGGATTCTAAATTATTCATCACTACTTAGGAAAGAAATATGGAAGATGTCTTCAGTTTAATTGTCTGTGATGGTCAATAGACAGAATAAGAAATGGGAGAAAAAGAATAAAGAAGAAATACTGCTGTATCACAAACTGAATCTGAGGGTGCACCTGTATTTTGCATACTGTTTTTATTGCTTTTATTTACCTTATTTTTTGAACTCTTTCTCCAAAAGTCCATTATTGACTATTGTACAAATTATTACTAAGAATTAGAGTATTTCAATGGATAGCAAAGCTATCTCCTCCTGAACATCTGTCTTCATTTTGATGAAGTGGATCATGATGGCTCTTTGCATGTACATGTGGGCTTTTTTGTCTATGTTTATGTGGATTAAATATTGAAATCTTCATTCTTTACTAAATGTAGTCTTTTTAGTATATTTAGTTAAATCCTGGTTTATTGCCTATGTAACTAATTAGAACATCTATCATTGCATAATAAGATAATTACAAATTGAATGTTAATAGCACTTGTTAATTTTAACTCTGATATCTGTGTCTTGTTAGTAAATAGTGCAGAAAATTAGTTTCATGTTAAAAGGCTTTCCTTGATATAAAATTTCATCAACAAGTGTCTAAAAACACTTCTCTGCACGTGAGTGGACCGTAATTCTTTAATACTATAGCTGAATTGTTACAAGAGGGAAGGATACTGGCTGTTGTTATTAGTTGCAGTTCTATATTTTAAGACGAGAGATTAACGGAATCTAAAAATAGAATGTTTGCAGCAGTCATGGTAACACACATTTCAAAATTTGCAAATGTTAGCACACAATGTTTTAACTAGGAAAAGATGATATCATATCAGATATGCTTAGCACAGATTGAAAGTTAAGCCTTTTTCATTTGGGCATTGTCTGCCTGTGAACAAGTTTACAACTTTATAAATTCTGGGAAAGTGAAATTATAGCCCAGATCCAACACAGTCATGACTACTAAAAATATTAATATTTCTGGATCATAAAGTATAGTACTTCTTTTTAAACTTGAAGTATTTTTATTTCTATTTATTGCTATATATTTATCTATACAAGATAAATAAATACATATACAGCAGCCACTGTCATGGCAGTTTAGGGCACTTGGATTAATAATATTTTGTATAAGTGTTTTAGCAGCTGACTGCAGTGTGCAATAGATTCTGCTTTGGAGCTTTAGTCCTCCACTGGTTAGCTGCTCTGAGTGCCAGGCTTGCTTTTGCTTCCTTTGTATATATAATGACACTTCAGAGTAATCCAGCTGGCATGGTGAAAGGGAGGTAGACTGATGGCAGCAAGTACGGTGGGTTCATGCTTATTTTGTCTTCAAACAGATTTCCTGCTGATGTACTGGGAAATGTAACATTATGGTCACAAAGAGAAGACTGATTTCTACATATAATTATTTACTTGGGGAAAAAAAAAAAAAAAAGACAAGACTTGATTTTATTTGAGTTGGTAAGACTCAATAGAAGGTGGAAAAAAAAGAAATTTAAATCCTTGTACCGAAGTCTGTCATAAGTGACCAAATAGAAGAACTTGAGTAAGGCAAACTGAGATTTTGGGCATGGCAAGACTAGACAAGCATGCATAGCACAGAGCTGGAAGTGAATGCAAGAAACCCAGGAATGGTGCCAGAATAGAGTCAGAGCAGTACCAGACCAGGCTACAGACCCTTCAGAGAGGAATCCTGCTTCTAGTGTTGCCCTGGTATGATTGTTCAGCCTGGATTGCCAATGCCTGTCCTTCTAAGGCTGTGCCACAAGGCTGGCAGAGTGACAGGAACTAGTTCAGAGATCCTTGTGCATTGTAGATACTGTCCTAAATTTCCTCAGTCTGGTGACTAGGACACCATCCTCCTAAAATCTCAGTTCAAATCAGGCTGAGTGGTGATTCAGAACTTGGTCTTTAGAATCCTACCATAGGAGCATAAACTAGGATGATTTGGGTAAAGTAAGCATGCAGACTCAGACAGTTCTTCACAGATCCACACTGGTTTTGGGGAGGACCTGGGAGAGTGCCCTCAGGATTGGCTTGAGTGTCCCACTGGAGTGGAGAAACAGGTTCCGGTGGCAACCTGATGAGTAAAATTATGGCCTCAGAATCTATGCACATTTGACCATGTGTGTTCAGACTTTAAAATATGTTTTGACATGAGCTGAAGAAGATTGTGATAGTCTCAGTGATGCACGAAACACTCAACTCCTCTTGTGAATCACACTTGAAAATCCTTTCATGTCAAGTGCAAAAGAACTTAAATATCATTTGAGCTGACTTGGTAAAATCTACCATTCTTCACTATTCTGTACACATTTGGGTTTACATATTTGGGTTTTTACACTTCAACATCTATTAATTACCTATGATTTCTAGCACAGGCAGATGTAACAATGGACCAGTATCAGAGTGGTACAATCTCAAACTATATGTGATATCAGGCTTGTTATGACCTAGTATACTGTTAGTATTAGCATGTCTGCTATATGAGCCTTGTGTATTTTCTGAACTGCTCAGAGTTTCTATACCTCTGACTCCTTCCTTGCTCCCCATAAATTTCTGTCTCCTCCTCCATCTTCAGTGTTGTGCAATATCCTACTTCTAGGAAATTGTATAGCTCTGAAGCCATATATTATCACCTTACCTACTTGATCCTGACACTGCAAAAAGATGATCCACCCTCTGTCACTACCTTTACCTCACTGGCATTTTTTAGGTTTTTTTGTTATGTCATCATCCAGGTATGGTAGTTCAAACCTAGGTTTGAAACTGTATGTTCCTGCACACAGGTATTATTTCTGAAATGTCACATTTATTATAGACATAAGTTCATGTTTATTAACAATATTGTAAGATCACTGGAAATTCTGTTAATTTACAGTTATAGGAGTCTCTGGAATACATGGACAGAAAGAGGTTAATTGTTCAACTGATAATTTTTGATTAATTAATTTTAAGATTTATTTGCAGATTTTAGTGCCTTCATTTTTGGGAGCCCTAAATGATGTGTCTCACTCCCATAAAACAAGTATGTGTGTGAGCACAAAGAATTACTTTTTGTTTTGTTTGCTGGGAACAGCAAACATCTCCAGCCATTCTGGTGAGAAGTGAATGAATCCTATAAAAATGCTTCTGACCATTTCAGTGTTTTGAACAATGGGTGATCAATTCCTACCTAGGAATCATGGAACTGAGGGCTCCTGTGATGCCATTCTTCTGAAGACACTTTGTCATCTGTGTTTCTATTCACTGTTCCTGCCTCTGAGGAGGAAATTTTCTGAAATTACATCAACATGTAGATGGACAAAAGTTTGGCATAAATGTAGACAAGACAAATACTGATTTTTCAAGGGCATATCAGCATTTTACACCCTATGCTATAGTATAAACTTGAAATATAATAGACTTTAGAGAAAAATCTTTTGCTAAAAAATGAGAGTCAGGCTGGGGAATGATCCCCAGTATTCTAGAAGGTTTTTTTTGTTTTTTGACTTGCCTACTGAGGCCAGAAAAGAAAATACAATGTGATTATGCTAATTAGACCCGTACATAAAAAAAACCACCAAAACCAACCAACCAACCAAAAAAACAAAAAAACACCCACCACAAAAAAACCCCACCCAAAAAAACCCACAACAAAAACATGGACTTTCTTCTAGTTCTTTTGCTCCCATGGGAGCAAAGCTTTAGTGTGAAAGAAAACAGAGGAAAAACTGGTAGCATAATAAGATATTTAAGTAAATACTTGCTTCCAAATGATTTGCAGGTGTCAACCAATCTAACATCTGCAAGGAGGTTTGTGTCATGACCTTCATGTTCATGACTCCCAGAGCAGCTAATATTTTGTAATTGGATCAGTTGCTAACGCTCTACAGTTTCATGTTTCATTAATTAGAAAACTGTTGTACACTCTTATTTTTCTTCAGTTACATTGTTAATGTATTTCATTCACCTTGCTTACAGAAGACAGTAATTGTTTTGCAAAACATTTTGTAGATGGGAATACAAGCAAAGTGGTGACTTCCCTTGTCCTGTTTAAGTGGAAAATCAACAGTAAGAAAGGGGTGATAGACTTGAGGTTTTCTTCTTTTTGTTTTTTGAAATACTTTATTTACAGGCCCTATACTACAGAGTAATATCAGTTCCTTAACTTATTAACCTCTTACCTATTTATGCATTTTGGTGCTTAAAGGAATTCTTAGCAAATGAGGGGAATGATTTTATGGGCATATAAGGAAGATGTTAAAATCTTAGAGCATGTTAATAATGCTTTGATCATATATAGAGGTCTCAGATGAGCTGGAAGATGTAAAAAACTTCCTCTGAAGATTTGTTATGTGGGTAGTTTTAGCTTTATTTCTCTTGGGGAATAAAAGAATATAGAAATTGAAAATTGGATTCAGGAGGATGATTTGATATACTTCTAAATTTAAGCAAGATCAACATGATAAAATACTTTTGTTTCCAGTGCACAGCAAACAGACAGCTTTGGAGGCATGGGATCTTGGATATAATCCCACACAGTAGAGAACCTTGGAATAGACTATGTCTACCACATTTTTGAAAACTGATCTGTAGGTATGTACAAAGTACCTACTCCATTAGTTATCTAATAGGTATGGAATTTGCCTAAAGAAACATTTTTTTTTTCTATTTAGAATTATTAAATATATTGTGTCATACTTCACATATAATTAATCTGCTTTTGTCTTCATTTAAATGATCCATGAGCAGATCATTTCATCATTGATCATCATCAATGGATTTTATTAAAGATATCTTCTCCTTTAAGTCTTTATCTTCCCTAATCTGTGAGGAGATCCTGGTCTGTCTCCATGTTAGGAATGCAATCCGAAGATGGATGATCATCTGAGAAACTGTAGTACAGTAGTACATTGTAAGACATTATGAAAAACATTTGGTAGATGTTAGACTGAAATATGTGGAGGAACTTGTTTGGTTCTGTTCTGTCTCACTGATTTTCCATCCAAGCAGTTTCTATTAGTCCCTGTTCTGCACATTGTGAGGCAAAAAAAAATAACCCCTTAAGAAAACAACATATTTATTTCTTCATTACTCATTGTAAAGAAAACTGAAAGTTGTTTTTAATTCTTCCTTTCCAAGCAATCATATTATCATTCTTACCAAGGTCTGGGGTTTAGTTTACAAATCCTATTTACAAGTTATCAGTAAAAGTTCTTAGAGGAATTAGAATTACTCACTCAAACAAGGGAGATAGGATCAGCCTGCAGCTTTAATAAACATTGAAAAGCTGGATGCAGAATCTGATTTAGTTGATAACAATTGTAAAATCTATCATAATCTGAGAAACTAATAGAAGCCAGCAGGACTTGGGTTTTTTCCATTCATAAAGCTTTGAACTTCCACAGGTAGCTGTGACATTTCATACCTAAGAAGAACAATTGTATACTGTATTTACAAAGTCTGTCTCCATTTCTTTGAACTACTTACAGCTTTGTTGCAAAAAAACCCAGATGTATATTAGTTTATTTTAAAGTAGACCTTGAAACATTGGCCATTCTGTAGATGAAAAGTTTTCTGAATTACTAGAAATACTCTTACTATAAATACCTCAAAGTTTCTCCAATTAATTTATTAATACATAAGGCTTTTGAGCTATATTTGGTTTAGACTTTTGTTTTCTTGTTTTGTTTTTACCAAACATATCATCAATATTTGCTTTCTCCTCTGCAGCCACACCAACATCTTAATACTATTTTGTTACCTTTTAACCCAGGTGAGAAACATTTCATTTTCTACCTCACCAAACTATCAACAGATTTCAATCCCCAACTTGGTTTCATTTGTAATATACTTCAGTAGGCCTTCATGCAAACATTGCTGAAAACATTAAAGGGAAGAGAAAAATAATACGTTCCTTAAAGGTGGAGAAGTCTGTGATCTCACCTTTCACAGGCAGAAAGTCTACTGAATTCCTCAGCTCTTCTGTGGATGTTCTCCACAGATCCTTCACTCTGTCAGTGTGGTGGGTTGACCTTGGCTGGATGCCACGTTCCCACTTGGTTCTATCACTCCTCTTCTCAGTAGGACATAGGGTTAGAAAATAAGATGGAAAAAAAGTCATGAATCAAGATTAAGGCAGTTTATTAAAGCAAAAGCAAAGGCTGCATGCAGAAGCAAAGGAAACCAAAATTTTTTATTCTCTACTTCCCATCACCAGGTGATGTCTAGCCATTTCACAGGAAGCAGGACTTTGGCATGTGTAGCAGTTGCTCCAGAAGACAAATGTCTCACCTTTCTCCTCCTTTCTCTTAGCTTTTATGGCTGAGCAGACATCATATGGTCAATTTGTGTCAGCTGTCCTGGCTATGTTCCCTCACCAGATGTTGCCCACCCCCCACCCTACTGGTGAGGGGAGAATGTTGGAGAGACAGCCTTGATGCTGTGCAAACACTGCTCAGCACTAGCCAAAACACTGATACGTTATCAACACCTTTTGAGCTCCCAGTGCAAAGCACAGAACTATGAGGGCTGCTGTGGGGAAAATGAATTCTGTCTCAGCTAGACCCAGTACAGTCAGTGACAGTGTCAAACATCCCTTGAAGGTCAATGTTGCAGAGAGGAAAGACATCTCTTTGGTTATATGGACACCGAATATCAGAGTAAAAACTTCTTAGAAAATAAGCTTTTCTTAACCAAATCCTTTCTGAGGTACTGGGAGAGGTAATAAGCCATAGTCTGAATAAAAGTAACAAGACTACGTGTCTCACCAAACCTGGTTGCTCTTGGAATGATAAAGACCATACTTTGAATCTGTCCTTCATTTTGGAGATCAAGGGAATGAGATGTTCATGTTACAATTCTCATCAAGCAGCAAAGTTGCTTTTCCAAGTGTGTGCCTATAGATACAACTATTTCTTTTCAGTATTTTACTTGACATTTTAAATCTCTAGTTTTCTGAAATCTCAGTCCACTGGAACAGGATGCAGTAGCAGTCTTGCTGCAGCCTTGTCATTCTGCCAAAAGAGTCCATATCTATCTGTGGTAACAAAACACTGGTAATAGCCGGACAGAGCAACTGGCAAGGAAATCTTGACACAGTGGCAACCACTGGGATGTGGCTCAGCCAATGGAGTTAAGCGGGGAGTGGAGAAAATGCTATGCTGGATGTCAAATTAAGGAAATCAAGCATAGTTGAGCACAATGAGTAAATCTGTCTGCACAGATTTTGTACATATTTTTATTGCTGGGTGGTAGATGCATAAAGGATCCATGCCTAATTCAATGAGTACCATGGTACAGTGTTTGCATCCTCCCAATCTCACACTCTAGATGAGATACTCAGCTGCTCACTTCCTCCTGCCCCATCAGTCCACTTTACATGAGTGTTCAATTATTTAGTATTCCAACCTTTTTTGTTATTAATAATAAACTTGTTCTATTTTTGTAATTTCTTAGTATTGCAATAGATGTTGAGACACCGAGTAAGACAAGGGACTCGTTATGTTAGGCAATGAAAAAGTCAATCAATTTACCTATGATTTTGATAGGTAACAGTTTTCATCGGGTGCACCACAAGACCATTCACAGTATAAACCACTTGGATATAGATCATGGCCCCTGTTATTGTATTCTCCACAATAACATGTGTTATAGTTTTCTATTGTTCATGCTGTTTTGAAGCACCACTTTTATGTCAGCTTTTGATATGTCTTTCTTTTAGAAGTACACTTTGTACTGACAAAAACCAGTGAGACTGAGAAGAAAAGGTGACAGTGTCTAGGTACACTCTGTTTTTACGAGATTAACAATTCAGAGCAGAAAAATATATAAGCAAGTGTTAATATGATGTTCTCATCCAGTGCTATAAGGCAAGAAAACAGAACACAAGATCAAGAAGATGGAAGATTCATCTTGTATCCTTTTCACCCTGTATGAATATTGGCTTCTAGTGGCAGAATAGAGAGGACAAACCCAGTAGCCCATACATGGCAGCATATCTCAGGGTATATCTGAAATCTGTAGTCTTGAAGTGGCTCTGAATGGGCTTGTCTGGGAACAAAATTACCTTTATTTTTTATTATTACTCTTTGTTTAAAAAAAAGGAAACAATCAGAACATATTATAATGCAATTTGGAAACTGTATATAACAAAATACATTAATAAAAAAATACACATTTACCTTTATACCAGATTTTTAGCATGAACACAAGATCATTTTACTTAACACTTTGCTTTTTCATCTCACATGCATACTTTCTGCACACAGAACATTTGAAAGCCATTGGACTGAAAGGAGCTCCATATGTTGTAAATCTATATAATCTAGAAACCTCCAGAGGGAAGCTTCATCCTTTCATACCAAACTGCTAATTATCTGCAAACTGGAGTGTAAAGCTGGCAACTGATCCATGTCTTGTATTTCCTGTCATGAGTGTCCTGATTTCACACTTCCCATCCCAGGGTAACATGCCCAAAAACTTGAGCTAAGACATATGGACTTAGTGTGTGTGTATACGTGTGAGAAAGTATCCATTATAAATAAATATTCTAAATACTCTTTGGAATAAAATTTTCATTTTTTAAGGCATAATAGTATATTTTTTCCTTCAAATGCAAAATTTTACAAAGTTTTGAAAAGAGAGACTTTTTCCTTTTTATATTTTTTAATGCAAAACTGAATTTCTATATTTCAGAGCCATTTCTGAAATTTACATTGTGCAAATGATGCAGAAAAGCCTTGTTTTCGTAAACCAAATGCACTTTCTTTGCAAGAGCTGGAAACATCGATGTGTAGTATGTATTGAGAGTCCTTGGTCACCATATGCTATGTTGGAGTTTAAACACTGCCACTGTAACTTGTTTTAGAATTACTCTAATCAGCATCATGTTAAAAATATTTGTGGGCAGCTACTTCAGAGCTTTTGGTGGATATAAAGAGACTAGGGGTTCAGAGATTGTCTAAATCCAAACAGACAACCCCCGAATTGTGATTTATAGGTCATAAAACAAAGAGCCATCAATCCTCTTATAAAGCATCTCATATGTGGAAGCTATATATCTTTGTTTATATTAAAAGATAAATAAGGCTAGGAGCTGTTGCAGGTACATGACTAAACTGCTTTAAATTTGAGCTGATGACTGTACCTGATACTTGCCCTCCCAATGTGCATTAATGCTAGGCTGGGAATCTCTGCAGTTGCTTTCAATGGTCTAGTTAGTTTTTTTCTAACATGATTATGGCATGAGTGAGAAAGCTGTGGTGTAGGTTTGTAGGCTTAAATATATTAATACATAATTCTGCATGTGAAGGGCTTAAAATGTTAGCATATTTAAATTAAATAAAATACTATTTGTCCTCTATAGAGGAAGCACATTTCCCTGCACCTCCATCATTTTAATGTTTTCCATTATAGTACAACCATCATAGCAAAACCGCAACATTTATCTTTGGAAATCCTGACTTTCTTCTCCTTACATCCACCAGTACACTTCAATATTCTACTCTTCCCTTTTCTTTGAAGAACAGGTACCTTGCAGAATACTCAGGCTTTAACAGAAGTGAAACAAATCTCCACATTATTCTGCCCTTTTTTATCTTTAGTTCTCCCACGCACCCTCCAATGTTTGTTCTGAAGTGAGTTTAAGTAAACTGCAGCCTTAGCCCACTTGCATGGTCCATTGGTGATGAATGCCCAGAAGTTACATAGAATGACAGAAGACCCAGTTGCTTCTTCATGTGTCTTTCAGGAAGTCCCATAGGGCTCCACATAATTTATAGATGACTAGTCTCCCTATTTAACACCATCTCTGCTTACAGAGAGATTGACACAGTTGATCACCAACCTAAAGAAGAAAAGCCCAACCTGAGAGAGCTTATCAGAAATAAAGCACTCTCTGTTTCTTAGATTGTCAGACATATGGAAAAAAACATGGTCACTTGATTTCTACAAGAAAATGTACAGAAGCAGGTTTTACAGGGGACTCAGTTGATGTAAAATGCTGTCTGCATTCAGAAGCATTTTGAAGGTTTCTAAAGGAATGTGAAGTATATTTTTCATAGGAAGTTATTGTCTAAAATAAATGGTAATTAATATTCTCCAAGAAGGACTTCTTTCTAATTTGTCACTTCTGATTGGTCAGTTTTGGAATTTGAATCAGTTTTAGATACTAAAACTCCACAAATTACAAAAGGAAATATATCTAATTCTCTCTAACAGGCATCAAAGAATGCTAATATGAACAAAGCACACTTTGACAAACAAATTTTGCCATATTAACATACTAATTGAATGTTATTGGTTTATTTCCTCACTTGAATCTCAATGTCCATATTTTTCTGTCTCTGATCCTGATCTTACTTCCATCAAGTTCCCTGGCAAAACTCCACTGAGGGAAACCTGAGCTGCCTGCACAAGCAGCCAAGCTGCCAGTATCAAAGCAGTTCTGTGCATAGAAAAAGGCAGAGTATAAGATTCTATAAGTAAAAAGGCATAAGGAGAACAAATTGTTGTTTCAGCTTGGGTTGATTTTAATATTTTCATAAGGAAAAGCTCAAACTAGCAACATAACATATGCAGCTCATGATAACCCTCACAGAGAGTTTATTGAGATTTTAGGGGGTTTGCACCTCATCTTTACCCCTGACTTTCAAAATCATAATTTGCTGGTTATTCACAACTTGCTTTACTACTGGATTTAACCACCAGCCAGTTGGAGCGAGTGTGCCAGATTGCGGTGTTTGTTAGGGAGCGTCTGTACTGCAACATCCTACTCCCACAGAGGTCAGGGGCCACATTCTCCCAGTAGGAGAGCTGCAAGGAGAGCTTGCTCTGTGGTCAACAACAGGTGGAAAACATTAACCCTTTGAGAGTCATGCCCCCTAGCCCACCAGGGGTCATGACATCGAAGGCATGGGCTGTAGTTGTCAGTGAACGGTTAAACTCCAGTACTGGATTTATTAGGTACATCACAAGGCACTCTGTGAAATAACATTTTCTTCTCTTTGTCTTTGTTTGGTAATTCCCTAGAGCTGATCCGGCCAAATGAATTAGAAAAGTGCAGTTAAACTGATTAGTTACTGAAAGCCCAGATTTTTTTTTTTTTTATTTTACAAGGCTAAATTTATATGCCATTTTTCCTGGATTGTCTTTGCTATCTTGATGGTAAATTCTCTTTACTCTTTCAAAACTCTGTTACTCAGGTGAAATACACTAGCTGAATTAAAGCAGCTCACTGAGAACATTTTAATGTGTTATAAATTCATTCAGGTATTAGTCCAGCTCATGATCTTTGGAACATCAGACACAATTCTTCCTTTCTGATTTCTAAAGATTGGCAGGAAGCAATGGAGGTTGGCACCATGTTTGGTGGCTCAGCTTTGCAGCATGACCTTGTAATTGAGGTCCTTTCCATTGGGAACTGCAGCACAACTCATCTGAAATATCATAAAACTCAGTGCAGGCCTACATTAGCATTCTTATGGGACCTCTTACAAAACCATGCTGGAACCTTCCACACTAGCTTTATTCACAACCCTGCAATAACCCTCTCTCGTGTGGGGAGAGAATTTCTCATGCCTTGCTAATAAAACTAATTTTGTCTGCATCATCAACAATTTATCTTACTTTTTTTTTTCTTTCACAGTGAATAAAAGATGGGTGATTCAAGCCCAAGCTCTGTTGAAAACAAAGAGAAAATTCTTGACTAAAATCTGAGTTCCTAGGATTTCACCCAGGAAGCATAAGAATGATGTTTGTGTTGCTCAGAAGAGCTCTATTCAGGGTATACTGAAGTTTAACATCCCTTATTTGATAAAAAATTTCTAATGTGTTAGAAATTTACAGATGTGAGAATACTACAAAGTCAATGTGTCTATGGACTTTATGCATTTCTCTCTGAAATGTCTGTATGGCACTTTTTTAATTTCAAGTCTTCATGGACTAAATGGTTTGCCCTCCTATTCTGAGGTTTTTAACACTATGGGAATGCATCACTATCTCTGTAATCAATTGTAGTCAAATGTTTTACAAAACCATAACTAAAGCATAGTATATATGGTAGTGTTTGGGAAAATCTTTCATTAAAACAGAAAAAAAATAATGTGTATACTTTAAACAACTGTTTAGAAAGCAGAGATCCCTGACAATAGCTGTCTGTGCCAGATTTCTGTCCTTTTTAAAGTGCAGAAATACCATGTTCTAGAAATGAAAACCAAAATCATGGGAAAGCATTTTTCCAGCTGTCATCACGTTGTTTATATCACAGTACTATGTACATAGATAGTTACAACTATTGCTTAGTTTCCTTATTGTTTATTTATATCCTTTATATAGCAACAATATAGAGAAAAATATTATGAAAAATAAGGAAAAGAATTGTGATCCAGATATGAACAGGATTACTTCAGATTAGGACTGTATGCATATGATTTCCTTCTTCCAAGCAGAAAAATTCAGATTCACTGACCATATAATGAAATTATTTAGGCTTGACCTTCAGCATTTTCTAGTGGAATACAGGTATTGCTATAAGACATAATAATGTGATGACATTTGAGAAACTCCCTTCTAATTGTTAACTATAAAGATATTTTCTTCTTCCCTTCTACTGATATTACAGATAATAGGTGTTGTCTTTTTAGTTAGTTCAAACCTGAAAGGCAAAACATGTGATGGAGAGAACTTGTTAGTACACAATCGAGGACAGAAGACTGGACAGCCAAGAAGACGAGACTAAAGTATAGAATGTATAAACCTATGCCTACGTCATCAGCTCTCTGAGGCATAACATTACACCAAACTGTTTTTTCTTAAAAACAAACAAACCCTTTAAGATTTTCAAGTAGACTTGAAAATATGACACAGATTTCTGTGCTATCTCGGAAATCCTGAAAACAGCTCCATCCCTTTCTGGAATGTGCTTACTGATAGCACCTCTAAGTAAATTAAAAGTAGATGGGTCTATCTGAAGCCAGCTGTCAAAGAATTGTACTTGCCTATGCCATTACCATCTTCTGTAAATGTCCTTACTCTAAGTTCTTAACCATGTCCTGGGGTTTTTTGAGGGATTATGAATTGACCTGGATCAAAATAGTGATTGTCCTGACAATTTACTAGTTTGGATGATTGAACGTTAGTGCCTGGGAATGTTACCTGTTGTTAATTAATTTACTAGTAGAGCACTAATCTTTTAGGATCTCTGCTGTCCAACACCATTCCACAGAAAATATTCTGTGTCTGGAAATGTTATACGTCTATGGCAGATCCAGCACATTGCTCCATTATTAAATATACTTCTCTAGAGAAGTGGTAGAGAGCTCATCTGTGGCCATAGTAGCTCCTGAAGGAGGGAGGGGGAGTTTTAACTGACAGCAAACTGTGGATCCAAATCTCATATCTTTTCAGTGTTGTTCAAACAATGTTTCCTATGTTATAGTACAAAAAAAATGCAAAGTTTCATCATTTGGTAGATTATATTCTTTAAGGAAAAGATGCATTAAGAAAACTTGTACAAGCACGTGAATAGAAATAGTAGAGCAGTTGTGAATCTTTCCCATGGTCATTATTAGGAATACCATAATACTCAGATAGGAAAGAAGGTATCAAGCTCAGAAAAAGAATCTTATGTGAATTCTCAAAATTACTTCTCTTTTGCACAAGGAAAGGAAAGAAAAGAAAAGAAAAGAAAAGAAAAGAAAAGAAAAGAAAAGAAAAGAAAAGAAAAGAAAAGAAAAGAAAAGACCCACGAAGATTGTTTTGATTATATTTCATAAAAGAAGAAAATGACAAAGTGACAGAGATCTGCCCAAGAATGGCACAGGATTTGAAGCACCTCCTCAAGAGGAGGCTGTGAAATGAGTTAGATGAGGGTCAATTCCCTGATGTGAACTAGGCAAAGGAGGAAATTATCCTTGAATTTTACACATTCCTGGAAATTTCCATTGGAAAATTTACTGTCAGCTCTTTAGTAGCTTCTATCAGGTTGTGTAGGCTAGTGTCCTATTTTTAAAATATTTTTCTTCATCCATATTATCAGCAGGTTACATAGGAAAGGAATTAAATGAGTTTCTAACAGCAAAATAAAAGAATTAACCAGCTGTAGAGAAATTACTAACAAGCATAAAAACTGTAAGCTGAAATACAGAAAAAGTCATGATCACTGATGAAGCCATGTGCATTTCCCTTTTGAACTACGATTTAAGTTGACTTAGACTTCTGTGTTTTCTCCAGAAACGGCTGTATAACATCTCTAAAATGTGTCCTCTCTTACCCAGTAACAATGTTAACGATATTTCTGGACTCAATTTGTACTGTCTTGACTGTGACTGTGTCCTTTCTTTGTATTTGATCAACACAGTTGTCTCTCTTGTCTGTTCATTTACAAGGTAGTTAGAAAGATATTTTATATACACTATTGCCTTGGCTGTATCAGACCTCTAGTGACTGTTCCTTTTTTGTTGGCTATCTTCCTTTCATGGCTATACAATTTTCCTCTTGTGTGTGATTCTTATTATGATCAGATGATGTTCTCAATTACCACTTGCTAACCTTTTGAACAAGAACTTCACAAGAATCGCACTCAAATATGGATGTTTCTATGATGATATTTCTACATTGGGAGACAGAGGGATGTAGCAGCTCTTGGGACATGGACTGCCCCAGACATTTCTGAAGTTCTGTTTATGTGTAAATACTGTATGGTGAGTAAAGAATTAATTTTGCATTTCTATGCTTGACTCAGAGTTAGACCACTCCACTAGAGAATTTGCTGGTGGCTTCACTAATTGGATCGAATTGTACAGATACATGAACTCAGAGAGATCTGCACTGACTTCAGTGCCATTCCAAAAAGAATAAAAGCTGCTTTCACCTGTGATCTTGTTGCAAGCTCTGAGTCCATATTAGAATTAATCATTCAGAATGATACAAGAAACATCAGCAAATATGCTGAATGGGTCTACATTCTACCTATAGTATGCCAAACATTTCAGAAAAAAATCATTCTGATTTTCTGATTGAAATGTATGTTATGATGATAATAATAAATTCATTACAGGAAGAATAAAGGAAGGAAGAGGCAAAGAAATAATGATAGAAAAGACAAGTGTTTCAGAAAGTCTATCAAAATATGATTGCATGTCTTCTGAAAACTGATATTTTCTCTTTGTTATTATTTTGTTGTTATTATATTTGATCAATTATTTACACTGCACTATATGTGTGCATACATTTTTCAGAACTGAGGTATTATTTACCCAGTAAGTACTATGTAAATCAACTTGCAAGAACTGTTAAATATTTATAGTCTGTCTGGAAGGTTGGAAGAAGTGCAAGTTGTAGGGTCTGTAACTGCATACTGATACCAACAGTATAAACAAAACCATAAACATTGCAGAGGTCAAAAACATTTGCTGGTTTCAAACTTTTTTTTTGCCTTGTCACAAATCACAAGATTAGAAAAAATACATTCTTTAAAAATATATCTCTTGCTTTCTACTGACTTGGTAAATTGCAGCTTGCCTCTTATAAAGCTTTCATGGTTGAGATTTGGTCTGAATTCTTTAGCACTTCAAAGCATGATTGAAGAAGAGTGTGTCAGTAATTTACTGTCTCTTTGCATCTGTCATCTTGATTTTCCTCACCATAAAGCCTTAAATCTTGGACCTGGAAAAGGTGGAAACAAAATGCTTGAGCAGCTCTCTCCTCTCCCTGCTATCCTTGCAGAAAAGAGAGAAGAATATAAAACTCTGAGCATACAGCCCTCCTGAATAAGAACTGTTTTTTGTTTCAACGTAACTCTTTCAAGAGTTAGCAGATGTTTCAAATTGGATCTTCTAAAATGCTGATAACTGTGCATATCTCAGACTCCTTTCCAGAAGTCACTTTACTCCCGAAATATTTATAAAAAGACCATATGGTGATCTGTTCGTTGAGTCAGGAGGAAAGGGGGAACATGACAATGTATCAATTTATAGGTTATTTTAAATTTTTTTCATTATTGTTCACCCAATATTAACTTCCCAGTAAAACTTCAGCATTCTTCACTTTCTAGGATAAAATGATATTATTGCATTATTACTTAGAGCAATTACTGAAATTGTTCCCATTGGAAATCTCAAAAATAATACCCAGTAAGTAAACATGAATGTAAGCATGTGTAAAATACATGCATCTTCCCATATTTATCCTTCACTTCTCCAATTTACAGCTGTTTGCCTCCCTGCTGCTAAATTGTACTCGTGTTTTATGCCTAAACTGAGAAACTGAAGTGAAGAATAAGCTGTCACTTCATTAGATCGGAGCAAATCCTTGCTTAATTACTTGAGAGGTGTTGCCATCTTTCTTGAGTCTCCTTTAATGTAAGAAAGTCAAGAAAAATGATAAATTAACCTTCCTAAATGGAGAACTAGGAAGATTTTGACTAGCTAGCCTTACATCACTTAATGTATATAAAGATAGCACATATGTGGTAGGATCTCCTAATGCAAGCTTAACAGGACAGGGACTTCTGTGTTTATGGTGAGCTTCACACATGAGCCATCAACTGAGACCTCGCCACTGTGACACATTATAATGCACAGAGAGGGCAATTAGGTCCGTATGTCTGGGATTCCTTTCATCTAACTTCTGTCAGATAAAAGAGCTGCTTTGTCAAATAAAGGCTCCTTTTCTAGGCAGTGGAAGGAGATAAGCATCTCCAAAGGCCAACTGTTCCACATACTTTACACACCTAATGTGGTGACCTGAAACAAACCATCCTCCAGAGGTGCTCATCTCTCTCCATTGCCTCAAGAAGGAACCTCGATGGTTGGTTTGGAGACTCTAAGTTAGTTGAAGGAAAAATAAATTAATTACAGCCAGTCAGAAACAAAGAAAAAAGCTACAGGTATCATCCTGGCAGGTATACTGAGGGAATACATATGGCTTAAATTGTCTATTACATAGGATGGCACACAACAAAGGAGGCTAGGTAAAGATCAGACTGCATGGCAAACCAGGTTTCTGTTTGTAGCTGACAACATAGCACTGTCTGTCCTCTATCATTATGTTACATAAGATTTTTAAAAAATAGACTAATAACTGACTCCTTTATCTTGTATATAAAAAGGCTTTATGATGCTTTTATGAAAAAATGCTAACGTCTTGTTACACTCATTCTTTACAACAGATCTTTCATACATTGGTTAATATAAGACAGTGGTATCATCAGGAATTTGTATTTCTCATCTCTCAGCAGGTTTTGTCTTGATATAGTGATACATTCAGAACACCAATTCATACAGCAGATTAATTTTGATGATGTACATTCTTATTATGAAAAAGTTTATGTTCGGTGTCAAGATGAAGTCAAAGTGATATTCCATGTTAACAACTATGAAAGAAAGGATTTCAACACTGGATCTGTTTTTCAGGCATTCAATTTGAGGAAAAGAATTAGCATTGCAGAGACAAAAGGGAGAATAGTGACTTTTTTCTTGTACATTCATTGTCTTGAATCAGCCTATTGTCTGGGGCTGTACATGTGTGGGAGTGCAATTCACTGGTGGTTGAATTAAACTCTCAGTTCTTTCAGCTGTGTTTTGAGGCTCCGATTTCCTATACTTCTCTCTGTAGTTTTAATAATGAGGGAGATTTTAGGACAATATGTTCTACTTTTTCTATGGCCTCTTCAGAATAACAACATAACAGCTACAGCTCCACCAGTGTGAAACCAATGCATACAGACAAGTGTCAGCACTAAACAAACCAAGAGACTCCTGGGAATATGATGTCATAATGAAGAAATGTGATATTCATGTGGTCGCATACATTGCAATCATTAAGGTACTTGTTTTAATAATATCCCCGCCTAGTACAATTTTAGTCCTAGAGGACACATGCATACATGTATGTGTTTTTGTGCACAAATTCAAGCATACATATAGAAATCTATAATTAGTAGGTCACACACTGACACGTATACTTCTTACAGCTTTATTTAATAGTTACCTGTGTTATAAGACTGAAAGAGAGGGAAATAGCAGCTAGAAGTAGTGGTGACAAGAACACTGTACAGAACTAGAAGAATCTGATAAAACTTGACAAGATCCAGATAAAAGAAAGATGAAGCATATTCAAACTAGAAACAAGCAACAAGTTTTTTAAAACTATAACTAACGATACAGATATTTACTGAGAAATGTGTCAAATTTCTCACTTGACTAGAGCACCCTATTACTAAAGGTTTCCAGTAACTGCTGATTTTAAATTCTATTAATTTAAGCAACAGGCTTCAAATTAAAACATTTAGGGAAATAAAGAACATTTATTTATAATTAAATGCAAATGAACATAGGGTGTGGAGAAACTTATATAGCTGAGCAAATGTCAATAAAAATGAGCTAGAAAGACAACAGGTAAATACATCAGTAAACCACAGAAAATTATCTGAGTGACTGATCTGATGATTTTACTCTTCCACTGAAAGTAAAGGTAATGCTAATGCTGTGTTCCGTGTTTTTGCACTGGCTTGCCTTCATTATCATGGATTGTGCAATACGAAATGAGAATTTCCTGATGAAAATAATAGTATAAATGGAAGAAGGCTTGCCTGTAGAAGGGGAGAGTTAAGGCTTTTCCACAAGCATTTGTAGAAATACAAATTTATACGGTAAATAGTGCACAAGAGATCAATTGCTATCAAAATTAGGGAAGCTACGTGTCTTTGTGCTTCTGATAAGCACTGGAAAGAGAATGAGCCTTGGTATTTGCATAAAACACATATAAAATATGTCATTCTCTTTTCCATGCTCTTGCTTCCAGATAGATATCTCTAATGTCTTATTAGATGACTCTGAAAAAGGGAGATAATTTAATATGGCATAATACTCTGGAGAGACGGTTTCAAAGGGATCAGTGATAAATAATGCATAGTATCAATAGATGTTACTTAAAAAATTAATCACTGATTTTAAGTGAAATATGCATCTAACCTAAAGGTATTATCTTGCCTACCCAGTTCCTCTTTCCAGCTCATTCATAGTTTCACACATTCTGGGAACTATAGTGTAGCATATTAAGGTCATGTAGCTATGTTTATGAAAAACCTTCTAACTTCTGATAAATAAAGCCCCAAGCCCCAAATGTAAACCAGCAAGCTTCTTCTGATGTTCAACAACTGAAATGATTTTCTAAATATGTTATAAATTAACTCTTCCCTGCAGTTTGCTAGGATGTGCCTCTGTGTAATATGTGCCTTGGGAAACGCCACTCATATGGCTGTAATAATAGATATAATCTTGGCATACCCTGACATATCCAGAAAGGACGTTTACAAGGATTGTTTTGCATTAATTATACTTCAGACAGTTCTACATTGTAATAAACGAAAGATCAGCAAAGAGGTAAATCATATGTTGGGAATCCTCAGGCCACAGAGATTTAGTTAAACAAAAATATATGTGAGATGTATCTATACAAATCACATTACTTCTGAGGAAATAGTGCTTTCAATGTTGACGTGTAAGTAATTTGTTAGTTGGTGAAGTATAAAGATTGTTTAGGGAAAGGGATTATTCCTAGCAACAGTGGCTCAATAATGCCAAACTGAAATCAGTCCTAGCAAGCCTGTTTTCTGTTAGTAAAGTCATTATTCATCCACTGTTATAATTTCTGACTTGCTCTTATTGAGCATTCAGTCCCAATGTGTGACTTTGTTCCAAGTTTATTTTAACTTCACATGAGTTCTATCTGATGATCTTTTCACTATGGTTTTCAACAGTCAGCATGGCCAATCACCTTACTACCACCAGTCTGGGACACAGCTTTGAAATGAATATCTCCTGAGAAAAGAAAAGCACAAACAGAAGTGCCTTTTTTTGCAGGAAGGCTGGTACTGAACAGGAATTAAATGATATCTGTGGCTGGACTTGGAAAACATTACTCTTGGATATGCAAAATGCATACACATAGAATGAAATGTATAGGTGTGGAAGATGGTCCTATTGCTGGGGGACCACAACAGTTACCATACAAGAGAGGAGTGACCATTGCAATAAATTTGGGGTCAGCACACAGCCTTCATGCAGGCTCTGTAAAATCACATGGTGGACCTCAGAAAACATTTTTGCATGTCAGTAAAAAAAAGCTTTACCAAAGTCCAGGTAAATGACATCCACATCCTTTCCCTCATCCACTAAGCAGGTCACCTTGTCATAGGAGATCAGGTTAGTCAAGAAGGACCTGCCTTTCATAAACTCATGCTGACTGGGTCTGATCACCTGGTTGTCTTGTATGTGCCTTGTGATGGCACTCAGGATGACCTGCTGCATTACTTTTCTCAGCATTGAGGTTAGAAAGACAGATTTGTAGTTCCCTGGATCCTCCTTATGGACCTCCTTGTAGATGCGTGTCACATTTGCTAACCTCCAGTTAATTGGAACCTCCCTGGTTAGCCAAGACTGCTGATAAATGATGGGTAGCAGCTGGGTGAGCACATCCAGCAGCTCCCTTTGCACCCTTGGGTGGATCCTATCTGACCCCAAAGACTTCTGTGTGTCTAAGTGGTGTAGCAGGTCGCTGACCATTTCCTTTTGGATTACAGGGGCTTCATTCTGCTCCCTGGTCCAGCTCAGGGGGCTGGGTACGCAGAGGACAACTGGTCTTGCTATTAAAAACTGAGGCAAACAAGGCATTCAGTGCCTCAGACTTTTCCTCTTCCTTGGTCACTATGTTTCCATCTGCATCTTAATGCTGTGAGATTTTCTGAAATTAAGTTTATTACCAATATGTGACATTTTCAGATGTGGCCCCTATAGTATTGCATAAGTATATTTTACTATAAGGGAGAAAACATAAGAATAAACTATGGGGAATTTATCAGGGATTTAGTTCCCTCATTCTCAAAGCTTCGGCAGTGACACTATGAAATCAATAAATGGCTAATTCACTTGTGTTCCTTTAAAAGTGGAGTTTTAAATCACCGTCAGAAAATACTCCAAAAGCACTTTTTTTTTCTAATTGATTTAAAACACTCGCTTTCTAAATTTGAAAAGTTGCAAACATCCTCTCTCTGATTTTCTTAAAAGAATTCTGAACCATATGTAAGCTGTTAGGCATCTGTTTGTCCTTGTGTACATGTCAAATCATACTCCAGTTCAGTCTTGATTGTCCTATTGTGGATTGAAGCCATGTTTTGCAAAAATGCATGATGCTGAAGCTATGCTCACTTACAGCCTTGCTGTTATTGCCACCAAAATAATTTTTATCAACTTCCTTGCTTCAGCAAAAAGCTGACATTTCCTTTGGCAAACTGAACCACAGTACTCCTGATCTGACGTCAACTACCTGACAACGACTTTGTAACAGATGAAGCTGTGTATTCGTCTGCTCATGGCTGAGATGGGTACTGTACAATCAAACCACATGTAGCATTTCTGCTTTCAATCCTAACAGAAGTTTTAGCAATGTAAATTACTTTTCTAGCTTTTCTATTCATATAAAAATTTGGAGCTGGATGCTTAAAATCAATTCTGTTGATTTTGAAATAAGTGTATTTTTAAAAGATCAGTGTTGTATATGTTGCATATCTGGTGTACTGGTCCCAGGTGGGATTTTTATTGGTAATTAATATATTGTGATTAAATTTGGTATTACACTTCTCCAGTAAAATTATTCACCAAGAGATTTCTTAGATTTCTTGAACAGATAGAAGTGTATCATTTCATTTTTTTCCCTTAGTGAAGTGTCTGTTGTGATTTTTGCCATGTTTGGACTCCTTCTCTTCCACGGAAGTAGCAGAATATTTTTATTTTCCTGGTAGGCCAAAACCAGGCTTTCATTTAAGGAAAGTCTAAGAAAGTCTAGTAGAAAAGAAGATTATTTAATTGTAGTCTTGAATGTCAGATTCTAAGTGTTCTTGTAAGAGAGCCAAACTCACCTTACAGATACTCAGTTTATTGTATCTGACTTAAGGTTCACCTTTATTCATGATGCCATCAAAGCTTTGTCTGCAACCTTTTCTGATCACCAAATTTTGATGAACCAGTCTTGCTTTAATTTCCTCTGCCATTGTTCAAGTTACACTGCACAATGAGCTCTTCATGAGCGTGCACATGATAATTTCCTTATCATGGGACCTAGCGCTCATTAATGTTTTGTTGATCTTGCTGTTTCATTTAGTGCAGCTACATAACATTTCCCACAGATTTCCTCAGATGTAGTCTTCATAAGTTACTTAGTCATGATTGTTTCCATCTTACTTGTGTAATGGACCTTTTTCTAACTCTTTTCAAGTAATCTTGAACTACCAGGAATTGGTAGTTGCCCATCAGTAAAGTTCCTAACTATTATTGCAATCAACTTCCCCATATGAGATTGTCTTTTCTCAATAAGCATCAGTTCAGGAGTAATAGCTCCACAGTACAAGTTCTATGTATCAAGATGATGTATATATTTGTATTGAGACCTTCCCCTCCTCTGAAAACTCAGGAAGTCATCAACAGTCTTTAAAAAAATATTAACTGTCATACATAAACCTGGGATAACTCAGAATTGTCTAACATCTTTTTCTGCTCTGGAGATCTAGAATTATATGAAATTTGTCCAGAAGTGATCTGGAGCTTAACATTGTATAACAATAAAAAAGTGTAAAAAGTGTGTGATCCTCACTAGCATTAGGATGCTGAAAATCATAAAAATAGGATGAGATGAAAGGTCATAGGGGTATTTCTCTGAGATGCTGGCAATAAGTGGGAGTTGTTTTTTGATTTTATTGCAGCCAATAAAGGTAAAATATCCAGAAATGGACCAACATCTTTCTGGAACAGCAATTGTCTGCTTTATAATGATGCATGTGATTTGATTTTACTGGCTTGAAAAACTGTATTTCCTTTTTAAATTTTGTTTGCCACTGCTCACTTGGTAGAAATAGAGAACAGAAAATACACATGCAAACACAAACATCTAGCTGGCCTCTAAGCTGCATTACATGGGACCCTGAATCACATCTGACTTCATACCTTGGGTTATTCTCAAATTCAGGGCTTCTGATGGGTTAAGGGTACAGTTCAAAAGGCACATGCAGGGCATTTGTACTGAGCATTACAGGCCTGTCTTGATACAGAATGTTGGGTTTCATGATTCTGCCTCCCACTTTATGGAAAATTAATTACCTCTGTGTAGAGGAATTCCTCTGTGTAGAGGAACACCTCTGTTTTTACAGAGAACCAAGCAAATAAACAAGCACAGCATATGTGTGCTTGGCTACCGATTAATGACACAGTTGCATAATGGCATAGCTTCATAAACAGGGCAGAGGGAGGAGGTGACTTTCAGAAAAAAAGAATATATAAAGGCTGTGATCTTGTTTATGAACAGGTTGATTCGTGTTAATTCATTCAAAGCTGAGAATTGTTTAATGGTCCTGTTACGCAAACAGATCTGCTATATACATTGTTTGAAAGCTATCAGTGTAAGTACTGAATCTTCATCCTACACGGCCAGCTATGTAAAGCACACAGCATAGCTTTGTTCCTCGGTCAGTAAATTTAGGCTGTAGAAAGTGGATTTGTTACAGTAATGTGTAGATTTTACCTGTTCTCAGAATCTCCAATGTAATACTTGCTTTTGGTCCTGTCTCCCCATTTTTGTCCTAAACCTTTTGTTTAGGTCTCATCTATATTGTAAATGGTTATTGATTACAACAAGTAATCACCAGATTAATAATTGTACTAGTGCAAAATTCCCCAGTTGAAATCTTGACCTGTTAGACAGAGTAAATAGGTTTCAATAAGGACAAGATTTATAGGTCTAGGACAGATAATGAATGATAAAATTAAAACCTAGGTTGCTCATTCATGTGGGAAACAGGAGTCAGCACAGGTAACTCAAATATTACCTATGTCTATGTGAAATATTAGTAACACTGCTCAAGTAACTGCTTAACATTTTCTGCTGAAATCAAGCCAAATACAGCAGTGTCAAACCTTTGGTTTTACTCTGTATAGGAATTCACAGTGCTGAATTAGGTGCCCAGAAGTCCTTATATGTACATAGCTATCCCATAGTTCCACTGGCAAAATGACCCTGTTGATTCATTGAAAATGTCATGCAAGTATAAGTGTATAAATGCAATGAAAGGTGAAGGGCATCACAGACTGAATTATTATAATACCTACCACTGTCTCTTACAGATAAACTGTGCTGTGCCAGTTTGACTGGCAATGCTTTGATTTTGTAATATTTGTAGTTAATTTTATGTAAGAAGAGACAGCAGGAGCAAAAAGAGGGAATGACTGGGCAGATAATGAAGGCTATGGAGCATTAGCAATGCTAAGAAGTCTCAAATAGTCCTTAGAGGAATGAGGGTTTCATAACAGAGTCTGAATGTGTCTCAAATATCACGCTGACGTTTGTCACCAATGAATTTCCCACACTGTGGGAGTTTTAAAGAATGACTTAATGGCTTATTGGCCTTCTCAACCCATGCATGAAAATCTGAAGAGACAAATTCACTAATTTTTTGCATATTCTTAATATTCCAGAGCCTTAGAATTCAAATATTGTTGTTCGCAGGTTGGTAAGCATACAAATGGGAGACTGCGGGGAAGAATTGGCAGCACAACCAAAACAGAAGTTACAAGACAGGTCACTGTAGTCCAGTGTCTTACAATGAAGCACAGAAGAAATAAGTCATTCAGAACCAAGTGCCTTATTCTGGAAATAAAGACATTTTAAAGGATCGAGTATGATTGTACAGTTGTGAGTTAATTGAGTAGGATTTTAATTCTGTCATTTTTAAGCAGTGGAGAGACCTGTAAGAAAGAATACCTAAAGCTGCTTGCTTTGCCACGTTTAATCTTGGATTGTCAAGAAATTTTAGTGTTGGAAAGCTGTTCAGATATTTCTCTTTCCTTAATGAAAAATACTAGCCTGTTCATGGTGAATTATCATGGCCTAGTGATCTATCCTCTGGAATATCATCAGATGATGTCTACATGGAGATCCTTCAACTACCAGTAGCACTAAAGCCACACAGTTATCCACTGAGTTCTTGTACTGTCAGTTATCCAAAGACTACTGATTTCAGAGAACACTTCAAAGCTTCTAGCCAGCTGTCTGCTGGCTGGCCTCTGTTCAGCCCGTTGATTCTTTGCCTCTCTGTGCTATTCAGCAACAGCCTGAGACCAGTTGTCTAGGCTTCTCATTAAAAGTGCCTATGTGTGAGAGAGATGACTCTTGATCAATAGTAGATATTAAAATTATTCTTAGGACAGCTGAATGGAGCCTTGATATTTTGACCTGAGCTATATTAAATGTTTGTATCAAAATGTACTTTTCTTGAAAATACCTGACTTTTTTCTGTGATCTGTTTTTCAACACTATTCTTTAAATGTACTGGTAATTTAAAAACACTTCCTTATTTAGAGAAATATGCAGTAATTTTTTGCTTTGTTTCCTACTTTGTTCTTATTGTCTCTCCCTTCCCCACTTTTTCTAGTTTAATAGACAAATAAAGGGAAAGGCAGGAGTAAAAACTAAAAACCAAAAGGTATTTGCTAGTTAAACTTCAAAATGGCTTTAGTGACCAGAATGAGAGGAAAAGATGCTCTGGGTAACATAGTATCTACATTTTCACAAAGATTATTTTATATCTGAAATATCTTTTTCAGCATAAGAACATGTGTTTGGAGGAGTCACGAAACATTGGAACAGAAATGGCACAAATATCTAAAAATAAAATGCCCAATGAAGTTATTGTCTTCAATGCAGCCAAGTATTTGCCACCTCTGTGTAAGTCTTTTATACAAAAATAAGAGTATTTGCTAAGTGAAATCAGGCAGATTTATTTATACTTTTTCAGGCAAGTTTGTTGCTGTTTGGCTGTGAAACATTGCCAGGATTCTGTGAATTTGCAAATGAGTGTAGGAAACACACTGAAGGGCTTATGGGGCAGAGAGATAGTGTCAGAGAAAGATGAACTAGTTGTAGACAGCTCAGAAGATGAAAGAAAGATAGCAACATGTGGATGGCTCTCCTGGATACTTATAAACAGATAAAGAACAAAGCAAAGCATAAATCAGCGGCAATCAGGAACACAAGTATTATGGTCCACTCCTAGTACTGGCCATCTCAAGGACAATCACGTCTTCACAAATGTACTGCCAGTGTGCTACAGCAAAAATAGCCTGTTGCATGGTAATGTTTATTTTATTATTAATGCCAGTACCATTTTTCTTCATTTGATGTATTGGAGGTTAATACTGGGTGAGATTTTTCAACCTATTTGGCCATGAGTTGTGAAGTTGGTTGACCTTTGACTGCTAAGTGCTGACAGGGTCCTGTGAACCCTGGAAATGATAGCACGATGTTATTTTACTGGTGAGGTGCAAACAGATAAAGAACAAAGTAGTACATAAATCAGCAGAACCAAATTAGTGTATTCCCTCTCCAAAAAATTTGCAGGAGGAAAGGAGAAGAGATCAGCCATGATTATTGTGCACATTGGAAATCTGTCACAGTCATAAATTTGAAATAAAAAATCCATTGTTTTGGGAACAGGGCAGGTTGTCAGCAAATAATCCAGAAACCAGGAATGGCCAAACTGTAAATCAGAAGTGATGTTTTGCAAGGGTAAATTCATCCAAGAAAGACCTGTTCTTGCCACATCTGTGTTATATTTTGACATCCCATTTCTGGTGCAAGAAAATTTCTGCAGTATCTACAGAGGGTTTTTTAATACTGAAGAAAACTCACAATAAATAACACTGTAAAACTGGAGAGGTCTTGGCCTGATTCATCTCCTTTTTTAATTTGATTGAGATTGCTACACTAGTAAAAAGGATTTAGAATTCCTGAGTGGAAGCCTTGAGCCTGAGAAATGGCTGAATGCTGCTTGAGCTGCTACAAAAAAGCTGTATGCAGAATGAATGCTGAAGGAAAAATCTGTTTCAGTTTCAGGTGCCTAGGCACCCTGTGATTTCATAAATTTAAGCAAATAGCAATCAGCTACTATTAAATAACTGCTTCTTGATCCCTCATGCTAGAGATAAAAATAATTACACGGAAAAACAGGTATCATTTCCCTCATTTTACAGATGGTGAAACTGAATCTGGGAATGCTTCAATGGATGATAGGAGTCACAAAGAGTATAACCTAAAGGCACCAAGGAAAATACCAACACACTCCTAAAAGTCAGTGCAATCCTGACGAATGGGAGGGAAAAAAAAAAAAGTGTCCTCGTGGTTGTCCTTAGCACATGGAAGCATTTCATTTCCACTAAAAAAATGACAGGATCGTGATGATTGACTCAGGACATTAAGATAACATTTTCAAAGCATCTGAGTGACATCTAGGAGCATATTGCCATCAATATTAAACAGAACACAGTTATTCTATTGTCTTGTTACTTCAGAAAATGCTATTTTCTCTCAAGGCTATTTTAGCCCTTAGTACATAGCCATGCCTATGTTCTAACTTGCTGGGTCATTCACTTGTCTGATCTGCAGAAAAGAAGTATAAAAATGTTCAGGCAAGTCAGGGTCACTGTTTCCAAAGAAAATTGTTTGTTCTTGCCTGAAGCTGGTTTTTGTTTCGGACTTAGTCTAGAATAAAAAATTCTTACTTAGGATTTTCAAATACAGCTATTTGTTATATTGGTTCTAAGAAATCCATATGGAAAATATACAATTCTTGTCCATAAGGGAGGTGAATATTTTTTACTTGTCAGAATAGGAAGGCAATGGACACATTTTATGATAATGCGGTCACACAGGCTCTCCACCTCTTTTCGGAAGCTGAATGCCACCTAATATTTATCATTACTTTTTCTTACCTTACTTAATATATTCTTCAACTGTGCTTCATATGACATAATCTCCAAAAGGCCTGATCTCAAGATGAATTAACAATTCAGTCTTGGGGGTTGGACTCGAAGATCTCCAAGGTCCCTTCCAACCCCTGACGCCCTGTGATACTGTGATCAAATTTTGAAAGTAGAGGAGTCAACCCCATAACATCAAGAACTGTGTATAATTAATAAAAGGAATATTTTTTTGGTGAATATATTTAGCTTTTCTTAGTGCATTTTTTTTTTTTTTTTTTTTTTTTTTTTTTTGGTATTTTTTTTTTGTTTTTTGTGTTACTGGGGATATTTAGAAGAGATATTTATT